>JXSR01S038702.1:99513-111013 GCA_000969725.1 Ophiothrix spiculata
GGCGGGTTATATGGCTCCATAGTATGGTTAAAAGCAATTATTGGATTAAAGTATTATATCTACGAGCTATAAAGGTTAACTAAACATTAGAGCTGAGGGCTTAACGTCATGTATATGCTTAATTCAGCAGCACAGATATATATTACAATAATGTTATTAACGTGAAATCGACTTCAAGTTCTACAAATTGATATGCTCAGAATAGAGATGTTATATTGCATACATAATTGAATTCTACATGTTTACGAACATTTTATGCAATCAACCAACTAATTTTTGTCATTAACACACATATGCAGTACATTTTGAATCGAATAAAACTTGAATACACTTATATTACTTCGGATTATTCTTTATAAGTAGGTATGTTTAGAGCAAAATAAAAATTTGCATAGTAGTTAGTCAAATTATTTTATATGCATTGAAAATGTTTAAAAAAGATAAACTCTAACTTCTGGTTGACAAATTAATCATAAAATCAGACGGACGATATGGCATGTAAGTTCGTCAACAGTGATATGTTGTTTCAAATTTAATTTTTAGCAAATATATAAAAATTTACAATCTGATATAGATAATTTTTTTTATAAATTCAGCTGAAATTTGCTGATCGAGTTACAATCCCCGGGTTTGCCAAAATATCTACCGAGACACAGTCGAAACTAACGCTTTAAAATTTAGTAAGACCAAAACACATAGGGCTTAAAGGAGCTTGGTCCGATTGCCTGAAGTTGTTTTCAATCTTTTTGAGATTTTGGTACCAGAATGTTGCTCATATTTTTCTCATGACCCATGTGAAATTTCAAGGCTGAATTATGTTCCGTTTTGGAAATATAATATGAAAATGTGTCTACTTATGGTAACCATAATTAATTTTACATAGTAACATATAGGAGGATCCGAAATACAAAATTGCCTGTAAAATCCAAACGGTTTGACCAGATTTAGCTGAAATTTGAATCTTGAACCTCTTTAGTAGTCATCTTTCATATGACATTGAAAATTAAATTTTGGAAAATCGGACCAAGCACCTTTAAATCATCCAATATTATTCAATTATGTGTAACCTGTGAGAACCATTAATTGTAAATGTATTTAAATATGTCTTCAAAAAGTAAGATTAATATTTCTTCCTACAAGATACCAGACGGCGAGCTATCACTGTACTTGATAATATAACACATAATGTGCAAATTCCTATTACCTCATACTTCACATAATTTTCATTCATTAGAACGTTAATGATAAATACCAGATAGATTCATAACCATGGGCGCCTAACTGGTATACTTTAATATCATGATCAACAATATTTCAAAAGAGATGAAGTAAATCATTTCTTTCAGATAGTATCCTGCACAGAAATTCAACACTGCCAGCAAACACTACATCAGATCATATTAAAAATGTTAAACAACTTCTTTTTACTGATTACCTCATATCTAACATTATTGTCATACGTTAAAATGAGCTATGAATATGTAACGTTTTCATATTGATGGCACTTTACTACTCTAGTTAACTATATATAAATAAACAGGTCTCGTTATCTTTCATTAAGACAATATAAGCTACTCTAAAGGGTACTTTGGTTACATTTATTACGCCTTAGACTTGCATGATTGTGAGAAAATTTAGACATTTAATTATACAACTGTCCATATTTGCAAAGAGAAAAAGTGTGCCGAATGTATAATATGTTACAAATTCACGTCGTACAAGCAGTATGCTGTTAATAACATTTTAAGAACTTCTATTGATACTTATCTTTTGTTTAATTTGAATCAAGTTTTTCTTTTCATCAACCTACTTTGAAAAGCATAGTATGTCATTTGTATTATTGCATAATACCATGGTAATTTAGATAAAGAAGTATTCATCTCGTATTTTAATCTTCGCAATGCAATAACATATTTGCACAACTTTAGTATAAAAAGTATACAAAAAAGTCTATACAAACTTATCACGATAAGAGTTTGATGTACTTTCAAATTCTAAAGCTTAAAATTTGACCATAAGTTAAATAAGATTATATTTCACTGATCATTAATCATAATGAATAAATAACATACAAAGAAATTTTAATCCTTGCTATCATTTATAGTGAATGCGTTAAATCTGATATTAACATTTTAATGTTAAATTCACACATTTTAAATATGCAGCATATATCTTAATTATTAGTATTTTTGATATTGAAAAGTTTAAAATTATTCCAGATATAATTAACGGAATCTAAATTAATAGAATAAACAAACTATGTACTGGTAAAATTGGATATGAAGTTACTTTTGCGATTGTAAACAAAATACTATCTCTTAAGCATTAACACGCAACAAAAATGAGAGCACCTATTTCAGATTAATCAAAAATAGTACCAGACATTATCTTGGCAAACAGTGGTAAAGGCAGATAACTATACTCATTCAAAGGGAAATTGCACTGACATTAACATCTGGATGAGGCGGGTTATATGGCTCCATAGTATGGTTAAAAGCAATTATTGGATTAAAGTATTATATCTACGAGCTATAAAGGTTAACTAAACATTAGAGCTGAGGGCTTAACGTCATGTATATGCTTAATTCAGCAGCACAGATATATATTACAATAATGTTATTAACGTGAAATCGACTTCAAGTTCTACAAATTGATATGCTCAGAATAGAGATGTTATATTGCATACATAATTGAATTCTACATGTTTACGAACATTTTATGCAATCAACCAACTAATTTTTGTCATTAACACACATATGCAGTACATTTTGAATCGAATAAAACTTGAATACACTTATATTACTTCGGATTATTCTTTATAAGTAGGTATGTTTAGAGCAAAATAAAAATTTGCATAGTAGTTAGTCAAATTATTTTATATGCATTGAAAATGTTTAAAAAAGATAAACTCTAACTTCTGGTTGACAAATTAATCATAAAATCAGACGGACGATATGGCATGTAAGTTCGTCAACAGTGATATGTTGTTTCAAATTTAATTTTTAGCAAATATATAAAAATTTACAATCTGATATAGATAATTTTTTTTATAAATTCAGCTGAAATTTGCTGATCGAGTTACAATCCCCGGGTTTGCCAAAATATCTACCGAGACACAGTCGAAACTAACGCTTTAAAATTTAGTAAGACCAAAACACATAGGGCTTAAAGGAGCTTGGTCCGATTGCCTGAAGTTGTTTTCAATCTTTTTGAGATTTTGGTACCAGAATGTTGCTCATATTTTTCTCATGACCCATGTGAAATTTCAAGGCTGAATTATGTTCCGTTTTGGAAATATAATATGAAAATGTGTCTACTTATGGTAACCATAATTAATTTTACATAGTAACATATAGGAGGATCCGAAATACAAAATTGCCTGTAAAATCCAAACGGTTTGACCAGATTTAGCTGAAATTTGAATCTTGAACCTCTTTAGTAGTCATCTTTCATATGACATTGAAAATTAAATTTTGGAAAATCGGACCAAGCACCTTTAAATCATCCAATATTATTCAATTATGTGTAACCTGTGAGAACCATTAATTGTAAATGTATTTAAATATGTCTTCAAAAAGGGTATCTCTCAAAATATGACGTTTGTTGTTTAACGTCTATATAATTTTTCAGTTATTCATTTATTTTATATTCCTTTTTCCTTTCACAGATGTGAATGTTAACTGATCCTGCCATTTTTGTGTCGCGGTGACCATCAATATCCACCATGTGTTGCTGTGCCAAAGAATTCGTCAAATGTTGCCTTTATTTCTTCGATGTTATTTTTTTTGTAAGTATCATTACCATTGGTATATTCTATAATCAGTTACAGAAAAATCCCAAGTTGTCAAGAACATCAAAAAGGTATTCCATATATTTGTTTCTTTGTATTTGTATGACGCAAAGATAAAAAAACACTGGAGGTATAAATGAAACCACTGCTTTGCCTTAGAGAACCCGTCAACATAATTATTACTATAAAAGCAGGGACTGCTCGCTAGTTCGACAGCTTGCTAGTCCGAAAGCTTCCTAGTCCGATCCGGGCTCACTAGTCCGACAGCTCGCTAGCCAGAATTGTAATTTAGGCTTGCCAGTTCGAATTTCTAAAAAAGCTCGCTAGTCCAAATTTGAAAAACGGTCCCCCAGTTCGAATTTTAGAAAAAAAAATAGGGTCGCAAGTCCGAAACTTAAAATAGGCTCGCTAGTACGAATTTAGAAAACAGCTCGCTAGTTTGAATGTCAAAAACAGCTCGCTAGTATGTCTATTACCTTGTTTTTCAAAAATCGGACTAGCAAGCTGTTCTCAAAATTAAGAATTGCGAGCTGTTTTCAAAATTCGATCCAGCGAGCCTACTTTAAAAATCGTAGCGAGTCCATTTTTAAATTCAGACTAGCGAGCTGTATTTAACATTCGGACTGGTCATTTTTGACCAATGACGATATTTAATCATTCCAAAGAAGGATATTGGAAACCGTCTATTACATAAAATATTGTCGGGCAATATGATAGCAAGATATTAGATTGGAAGAATCTACCGAATCTATAATTTTAAACTCTACACAAAACAAATAGATGCGATATTTTCGCGCCACGTCATCTGACAGTTGCTCGTTAAGTTGTAGTGATGTATGATCATCTGTTTGTTTTATTTCGCGCCAGTATCATGGTTCTGATGATATATTGACAGAAGCGTAACTTAACAACTTTATGATGATGTATATGACAAAATACTCTTACAATAATTAGCAAATTTAAATTGCTTGATCAATCATCGGTTTCTCTATGTCTTGGTGGGAAATGTCCCGGGAAATGTATTATGTGCTTTATTACTCGTCTTACATCTAAATCATTCTTTCTACGGGGGGCATTTTAAGACAAAGGTCCTTTTTTCACAAACTGGACGGAACCATGCCATGTTCACTGCTGGTGAAATATGAACAAGATCGAATGATCTGAACTACAGAAAATGTTGAGATTTTCTTTTTCACCGGATTAACAATTTTTAACATCACATGTTGTCACTAATCTGAAATATTGGAATCACATTATAGTCAAGGCTGCTGTATAATAATCTTCTTCTATCGCGCTATATATAGTAGGCAACACTTGCAGGGAACATAAAACACCTCTGTCATGATTTTCTGGAGGAACATATGCATTGTCGTTGAGGTATGCAATTTATTATTCTAATGACAGACATAGCATTTATAGATAAGGAAAAGGAGAAATACGCATCGAACACTAGAACATTTATAACAATCAGACAAATCACAAAGAGGCCAGGATTTCATTTTATTTGAAAAAAATCCTGGCCGAACAGGGACTCGAACCCCGGACCTCTCGCTTGCATTGCGAGCGCTCTACCTGGAAAAAATCGAGTACCACTCTAGTACAACATTCCTGAGATGCACATTTGAATCACAATTATAGTACAGTTTTAGTACAAATTTGTGTACTATAAATGTACTCAAATTGTACTTAAATGATGTTCAAAATGTGCACCATAGGAATGTTGTACTATTTTTGTACTCGATGTTTACTAGGGTAACCACTGAGCTACTCGGCCTCTCAGATAAACTGAAAATTTTAATAACCAAGTAGCGTGGCAGAAGGTTCCGGTACAACACAAACACATAAACAGAATACGAGACAACCCATTGTTCAGGAGCATTCCTGCTGCGACCATCTATCTATCCTTCTATCCTTCATAAGTTGTTTCTTTACCACATAGGAAAGGACCATTAGATCCACCATTTACTTTTAGCATTTATACGTTTTTATAGAAAACAACTGATAAGACAACTACGATGTATCACTACTGGGAGAGTATTGGTATATGATGTTTTTAAAAATATTACAAGTAAATTTTCTCGTCCATATCTGTTGAGCAGAAGACAAGAATCCATAAAAAATGACATACAACTATAACATAAAAACCTATGTTTGCCATCATGATTGACTAAAACCAAATTATATACTACCTCATATCATTCGCTTACTTAGATTTCGTTGTTTCTTAAAGTGTTGGCGGCAAGGGTGCTCAAAACATTACTGAAAGACTTTGTACACTGTATTGATCGGATGATTTTATAATAAAAATAACTTATGCTTAAAGTTTAGAATTACTTTGAGGAAACCGATTACTGATTTGATTTCTTGATTAGATGAGTCATTTACATTTAATATCAAAGCTTTACTACAGGATAAGCTGAATAATTTGATTATGATTGCCAAAATACCGATCAAATTATAAATAGATCAATTTGCACGATATGAGTCAAGAAAAAGCTCACACTCAAACTCATAGTGTTTGTAACATAATTGGTTTTACATTTCTATTCAGTAGTTCCATAGTTACTGAAATGTTTGAATCGCAATTTGATGGGTTTGTACTCTTGGTTTATATTATACTTACAATATCTTCACATACTTAGAATAGCAATAAGTAGCAGTGGTCAATAGCGTGGTTTTAAACGATTGTAAACGGAAATTTTAAATTATCATCCATGTATAACACCACCAGTCTTTGTTTTCAATCCAAAGTCAAGGTTAAGTAACGTCTGTGTATTAATTACACAGGCTGGCGTCAGAGGTCTCTCGAAGTCAAGGAAAACACAAGATGCTTCTTTGTAATCCGTTAATGATGTGGAAAATTGCATTAGAAAGAGTCAGAATTCAATCATTTCTAAAACCTATGTGATCATGCCATAAATATGAGTCAGGGTAAATAAAAAAAAATGGAATATCTGATGGCCATTGCAATTTGTGATTTTACTTTAATCAAATATTATAGATATGTTTGATAGACCTTATTAAGTATTATAAAATATAATAAGGTTGAATATTTTGAATATCTTGACGAGTATGAAAACTTTTATTGCAATATTATATGATGTTGGTTTTTTAGTTGTGTCTTATCTAAAATGTTTTGCTTACCAAGAACGCGATCTGAGAAAGGAAACAAGATATTACTTCTGAATTCTCTAGATTAAGGTTTATCCGTATATAAACTCCCGTATAAAAGTATACGGTTAGACTTATTATTCTAATACCTCCAGTGCAATAAGGAGGGAAAATCCAGATTATCCAGCTTGAAGTATCCGTAGGGTGGAATTAAGACTTAATCAATTTTACCTATCCATTATATTTCCAGGGGGGGGGGGGCAGGAAGTTTTTTTGGGAAAAAATCCCCTCCATAGGCAGAAGGAAACAAATCTCCCTGAACATGGAACAGGCATAAAAACAGTAATTTCCACGGGGAAAAAATCGCTCCCGAATTGGGCGGGACAATAAAAAATCAACCCTGAACCCAACTTCCTGCTCCCCTCCGGAAATCTAATGGTGCGTCCCTTAAAGAAATAGCATCAGTAAGTAAGAAATTTGGGAATTACCAAATTGTCACGGCTTTTGGTTGTCCATTACGTTGACACCTTTTGCTTATTGTGTGTTAATTAGTGATTTTTGTCTGCTATCATATTTTTTGAAATAAAATGATTATTTTGTAACAGAGATTTAATGAACGACACAATCAAACATTATGTAGATTCCTTATACAAATCGAAACATATTTGTTAGCATCAATATTGAATACATGAATATTTTATACAACTCAATCCCCCAAATCCTCAGACTAATGTGTTAATTAAAATCGGTCCCCAAGGTGTATTAATTCTTTGTAGGCTGACTGTTAGATCCAATGCAACACGTTTTATGATGTCCCTCGAGTCGTCTTTCATGTTTTATGTCGAATGTTGAAATACGAGAAACCTCTAACTACCCAACTTGATAGAAATAGATGTATGTATGATGTCAGTGATAATAAAGACCAATTGTATCAGTGATAATTTCAGACGAGTGTGGCTTGATATGTTATCCATTTATGCCTCGCAGACAAATCTAATGTGGTAATGGTTTAAAGAACACATGCCACATTTGATTTCTAAAAGTTACGTCTTTGGTCAAGAAGCTGTATGGCTAAATGGATTAAAGAGCATTATGTCACACTTGTTTTTTTTTAAAGTTACGTCTTTGGCCAAGAGGGTGTGGGTAAAACAAGGAGAATTTATCATATTTTCGAATTTTGTTTTATGCGTGGCACTACGCGGAACAAAAAAGATAACAGAGCAAAATTAATAAAGCGCTAGTGAAGTGCTGATAATCCTGTAAATCAATCAAATAAAATTTTAAAATTCTTCTTCTTGTACTCGCCAATGTAAACGTGAAATTTATTTAACAAATACTTTGATCAAATGTGTTTTGTTATTACCCTGCAAACACATAACGTTTTAATAACGTTTTTAAAACGTATTTAAAACGTTTTAAAAACGTTTGGTGTTTGCTGGGAATTGCACGTGTCCTTTTACATCTGCCCATTTTCAAGTGTAAGTAATTCCTGTAATTCCTGACATACTTTGTCGCTTTTTTCAATTATCTTAAAAACAAAACAAATAAATAAACAAATAGTCACTTGTGCTCGCGATCTGGATTTTGATCACCCAACTTGATAGACATAGATGTATGATGTCGGTGATAATAAAGACCAATGGTATCAGTGAATATTTCAGACGAGTGTGGCTTGATATGTTATCCATTTATGCCTCGCAGATAAATCTAATGTGGTAATGGTTTAAAGAACACATGCCACATTTGATTTCTAAAAGTTGCGTCGCTTTGGTCAAGGAGCTGTATGGCTAAAAAGGAGTATATAGGCAAAACAAGGAGATTTATTTTCTTAAATTCATGATACCTAAAATAATTATGCGTAGCAGACACAAAAAACATAACAAAGCAAAATGAATAAAACGCTAGTGAAGCCCTAACAATCTTGTAAATCAATCAAATACGATTTAAAAATTCTTCTTTTTTTATTTTGCGTTGCGAAATTATATGTTTACTACCATAAATGACCAAACAAACAAAAGATGCAAAAACTAGCAATAAGTGTTTGTTTTATCATTTTAAAATTGATACATTTGTAAATTGTATCATTTCTTGCATTGAAACAATAGAATTAATAAAATTAAAATCCGGTTATCAAAACGTATCACGTTTTATAATTCATTCATAAAGGATCAGTAGCTAAAATGGTCTAAAATGATTGATATATGGCTCCTGGTGATGGTTTTGGCTCCTGGTGATGTTTTTACAAAAATTATAACCATGTGGTAAATTGCTACAGTGCGCCCGGTTAATAAAAACCTTAAATGCTACTCAAAATATAGGACTTTTTAATTTCAAATAATACTAATTTGTTTCATTCTTCAAACCTTAAAATGCATTAAAATTATGGCCAATTACTGCACCTCAATGGGTAAGTTGAGGATCAAGATTATCAAGTGTCGGGATAGAATACAAATTACCGTACGTTTTGAATTATCCTGTCCAATCCCCTTAGAATCTCCACCCATACAATCTACAACTCTTTTATACTAGCTCTTCGACAGTATTTTGAAAGATTTACGTCTTTGTCTTGTCATTAATATCGTAACAATGATGGATGTTAATACTTTAGTAATCGTCCTTAATTTTCCCAAGAGGTAGCAAATTGCTTTTTAACAAACACGGAATCTAATTGAGTGCAGATGTGAACTAATTGTATAAAAAACTAGAGGTGTTTTAATCTAACTTAATTACACAAAGAAGATACAGAGATATCAATCATTCAGTGTCATAGAGGTGGACAAGAAAAATCCCGACAAATTGTTTTCTCTAGTCATTTTGATGGCACATTCTTCCTAAATAGATCACATTAATTTTTTCTATTTCTTTATCTAGGTGTAGTAAAATTTTAAATTACCCCAGCAAATTCGTGTATAGGCAAAAATACGATCTAGGCATGGATTGTAACTTGTCTCTTGTTAAAAAAAACCAAGATTTCACTTTTAACTTTCACACTTTGCATGAGTGTGATAGTAAAGAACACATCATAAGGTCAAATTTTAATGGATCAGTAAATATTCGAAAATAAATCGTCCTCTATAAGTGTATCACTATACTAAAAGGCAGGTAATATTCATTTAACATCATGATTTCATTTGGGTCTTCTCCATCTGATATTAAAACTACAAAATTTCAGATGACTGTATTCTTGATATAAATTATAGTATCGAATTATCATAATTATTTTAATATTTCATCGAATAAACATATTAAATTGATAAAATTAGCCAGTTCAAATGTTCTGTCCGTGCATAACAATGCATTTTGTAATCCGTAGTAAAATATTTTGTTAACCCATTACATATTCTATTCACTGGAGTCAATAAGTATAGATAATCCCCACTTGAGAAATTGCAATCCTTAACAATCCTTTTGTGTTAACACGATAAAAAGCACAACTAAGACCTCTAGACGTTTTTGCTTTCGTCGAAGACAATAGCCTATCCTATACTTTGAATAACAGGCCTCTTTTGTGCGGTAAAATTAATTACGATTCAGTTTACAAATGTAAACTAAATCCTTTGTCCTTTAATGAGAAAACTTACGACAAACTTGAACAGGCTAAATGTGATGAATGTGAATGAAGGCCATATGAATACTGTTCTATATAATCATTTTATTTTAGCTTATAAATGTAAACAAAGTTACTAACATTTAAATTAGCTGATACAACAAAAGTATTTCTGGTATATAATTCAAAATACAAATTGATATGAAAGGGGTTTAATCTCAAAGAAGACATGATAATGCCCACAGAAAAGAGTATGTATTGATGATACCTATGTATTAGAATGATCGATCAAACAATTGGCATTTTCCAATTATTGTAAGCTTTTTGTCATATAAGAGTAGTTACGCTATTGTCAATATATAAGCACGAAATAATACAAAAGACAATCTTGCATCACTACTTCTAAAACTAAACAAGCAACTGTCAAATAACATGGTGGTAAAATATTATCCTGTGTTTGTAGATATGTCTGTTTTAAAAGGTTTAGATTGGGATTATTGGCAGTAGTTCATATTTTAGTAAGTGTTATACTACCAGAAAATAATTTATAAGAAAACATAAAAAATAACAAATATACTAAGAAATTCAACAAGTCACATATTGCAGATTTTCTTACAAATACGTATATAAGCTCGTGAACAGATTAGCATAGTTTGGAAAATAGAATATGGCACTAACAGATGCAGAAGAATACATCGCAATAATTCAGAAACCATATTGAATATTTCATCAGGCTCTTTGCATTTTAAAACGTTATTTTTTTTCAAATTTAATCGCCCTTATAGAGTGTTACAGTCCACACCAACACATTTGAAATCATAAACTGCAACTGAATGCCGGGCGTGGATATCTTAACACAGCATCACCCAACCATCTTATTGATGCTGAAGTCATCTTCTCAAGACTTCCGAGAACATAGAAATATGCCATAATATATTCATCCTGTTTGCTTTAATGTTAAATTAGACACTTCAGGTAATTTTTAAATTATGAATCAAATTGCTTCAAATGAATTTTAAATAAAAGCAGGTGATCTAAAGAATCCAAACCCG
>JXSR01S038703.1:0-12018 GCA_000969725.1 Ophiothrix spiculata
CATTTTTGATGTTTTTTTGACAGTTTTGTGTTGTATGACTTTCTTATAAGTAATTCATCATTAATGATTGGTGGAAAAATGTGAATTACCATCAGGATTTGCTGTAACTGATTGGAAGGAAACTTACTTTTTTCTAGCTTGCCTTTACTGGCCCTATCCATTTCCAATTCAACCAAATTCTATCCCCGGTGCGAATTAAAGGCATCAGGGCAAGGTCTGATCAACATCCCCTGCACCTGACACTTGCCTCATTAAGTTGAGGTTAGGGCCAATTAAGGAGATATTAAGGGAGCTTGGTCCAATTTATTTTAAATTTAGTTTTCAATGTCATATGAAAAATGACCACTAAAGAGGTCTAAATTTCAAATTTAAGCTGAATCAGTCAAATAGTTTTGATTTTATGGGCACTTTTGTGTTTCAGAGCTTCAAATGCGTTACTACGAGGGTCATTCAAAAAGTTCTACCTGTTGCATCATAACTTCTGTTCTATTAAAGGTAGCAAATTGAAAATTGACAAAAATATAACTACATATGTCATCTACACATAGTGAAAAAATTGTAATAATACCTTTTCTAGAGTTTTGCAGGTGATCTAAGAACCACAGTAAAGTTTGATACACCGGAAACCGGTGAAAGTATGTGCAATATTGCTCAAGTACAGTGAATTGAAAAAGCCATAATATAGCAATATACTATTGCTAAACAGTGAAAATTTTATAAATCATAAGAATGAACATGCAAAAAACATGGGATGATTAAAAAGCTGACCAAAACTGCAAATAATGGTCATTCACAATCACAACAATAACAGGAACAAATCGCCCCTGCAGCAATATTATGAAAATCACCAAGGACACAGTTTACAAAGAAATTGACCTTAATAAAACAAAATGTGAAATGGTGGCATTATGAAGCTTTATTTTGTATTACATTTTCATAGTTGATCAAAAGGGGAACTAAATTCAATTTGTTGACAGAAAATGTGGAGTAGTACCTTCAATTGTTGTTTTTCACATAAAAACGCACATGGAAAAGTCGGGCTATAGAGAAACACACAATGCTGATATTCGTAACCTGAAAGGGTACAAGACATCCTTTCAAATATTGGGATTCTGGGTTAATTTTTATCAGTACCAAGTTTACTTTATCAGTGACAAATGATTTGTTGGACTGTTAGGTACACTTTCATTTCAAATTTGTTCTGTAACTTTCATAAATTTTGGGAATACAGATGGTTATTCATCCCTTAGCTGCACATATAGTTTCAGGTGCAATGCCATTAGATATTTCACCCGTTTCCGGTGTACCCGAACCTTACGGTGGCTTTTAGGTAACTTACAAAAATCTAGAAAAGATATTGATATGATTGTTTCACCATATGTAGATGACATTCTTAGATATATTTTTGCCAATTTTCAAGTAGCTACCTTTAATAAAACAAAAGTTATGAAACAACAGGTAGAACTTTTTGAATGACCCTCGTATATATAGAATTAATAATGGTTACCATAATTAGACACATTTTCATATATATCTCAAAAATGGAACATAACTCAGCCGTGAAATTTCACATGGGTCATGAGAAAAATATGAGCAATATTTTTGAACCAAAATCTCAAACAAGTTTTTAAAAAGGTTGAGGCAATCGGACCATGCTCCTTAAATGCACTGCAAAGACATTAACAGCAGGCAACTGTAACCGTTTATCTTCAAAAACTAGGAAGTTTCATTGCTATAAGGGACAAACACACTCAACAAACTCAAAAGTCTACTTTCACTTGACTTTATCATTCTAATAGCAAACACTGTCGTTTCAAAAGCCATCCTAACAAGACAAAATATTTTTTGGCATAGGTACCTTTGGTAACGTTTCCAGGACCATGTCAATCATAGCTGCGTCCTGATAGTCCCTCCAGGCGTCGGCTTTCTTGGCCATCTGTTCGGCTTCTGCTTTGGCTTTCTGTTCGATGGCGAAGGCTTCTGCTTCTCCTTTGAGCTAACAATATAAAACAGAAATCAACACTAAATTGGATAAAAATATCTGCAACCCATATTTTTTGAAGTTGTATCGTTGTTTAAAAATGGAGGCGTTTGGTTTGGGCCGAGATAGTTTTTCATTGGAACGTATAAACTGAAATGATAGTGGAAGGCTATTATTACTCTTGCAAATTGGATCTTACTGTATTTGACCTAATTTTGAAAAAAATTATATTTTCAATTTGCTTGTTAAGTCTTGCGTCATCCCATTATTTTGGGAACATTTTTGCTCTGTACATTGGAAAGTGAATATGGTGATCAAAAACATTCACTTCTAGAATCTAGAAGCAAATACATACACATAGGATGGCGGTATATAAGTCTTTGACCAATAAATGTGTGATTTGTTCTTGGGGGATAAAAATTGTGTTAACGGGCTCAAATTTTGCCGGAAAGCTAATCATTTTTGAAATATTGACGAGAAAAAAAGTTTTAAAAATTGCCATTTATATTAAAATCTTAATTTTTGACCATGTTTTGATTTGCACTCAAAAAACACTAAAGCTTTTCATCACATTGGCATTCACTGCGTTTATAGACGGAGTGTATGTGCAACTTTGTGAATCCAATGTTTCTGAGGATTATTACCACCCCCACCTCCCTCCCCAGTCAGCATCCAACACCCGCATAGAGCCTTGATTACAGCTTGAAAGTCCTGAAAGCTGCCACACATACATCTTGGCCTAGAAAATCTATTAATGATGTATATAAAACAAATAAGTGCTGCACTCATTCAAGGTAAAGTCTATCTTATAAATAAGCTCCCTGAAAAGCGCGTCCAAAATATTCAAACAATTGTGCTTCTACGCAGTCCGTGCGTACGCGTAATTTAGAATTTCAATCACCTGAATCAGCTGACGCATGACGATCGTTTTGACTGGTCAATTTTCCCCAGTGACAAGAACTTGGCGTTACGATCGCGGGAACAACCTATCACATCAAACTGCGTGAATTGCAGTGTGACGCGTACGGCGCAGAGTACTTCTTGACAACACACGTTAATGAGTAAAAACCCCGCGAAACGGGGAGCTTATTTCTGAGATTGACTTTAGGCTTGTAATTAAACTAATAAACATGAAGTACAAACCTGTACAGCTTCTGCATGGGCCTCGGCTTCCATCACCACTTTTTTCCTGAAATTAGTAGTAAAAAATTAAAGAATAATATGTGACCCGTCATATCAAAAGGTACCTCAAGGTCAGCAAAATTAAAATTGATTTTTTGGTCTCATCTGAAAGATTATATTTTAAGCTTTAAAATGACACCTTGCTTTTGGTTATTGGATGTTCGATTACAAAGTAACATCCAAATTGGTAAAAGGTATCTGGCTGATTCCGAAAACTAAAGTTCTGAGAAAATCAAGTTTAAAGTTTCTGTACTGGTTAAACGTAAATGGAGAAAGGATTTTTATCTCGGTTTTTAAAACATTTGTCTTATGTTTTGGATGTTGGAACCTGATTAATATGATAGAATACACTTCAAAGGTAACGTTTATAATGAAATTAGAAAATCGACCTTGGACGTAATTTTTGACTATGATCAGCTTTAATGGCCCGTATCTCGTAATTTACTTTGCCGGTATTAAGGTACCTTTCGATATGACGGGTCACATATAACAAGTGTGACACAAATAATGCATCGTAAGATTTCAAGTGATGCATATAATAGTTTTACTGCAAACAGTACCTAAAATAAATTTAAATTGTTCAAATATATACCCAACTATGAACTCCCAGGAAATCAACAAATGTGACAGGGGCTATGACTACAGCCCTCAACTCGATGCCCTGTATTCACAATAAGGGGAATAACATTATTCCAGGAATAACTTCTTATTTCTTCCAATGGCGATGCCAGTATTCACAAACGAAGATTAAAGTTATTCCAGATGCTATAGCTACTTATCCCACTTAATTCAGAACTCAAAACTCTCTATTTCAAGAACGACTTATCCAGGAATAAAATTATTGCTGGAATATCTTTATGAATATGGACAAATGTTCTTTTGTGAAAACTGACCCATCCATCAACACATTGTACTAAGTAGCATTTTAGTTTCATCCAGGTTTTCGAGTCTATTTCTCAATAGCAACATTTTTTTTATCTTCAAGCCTTTTTCTCTGTTCTAACTTGAATATGACATTGGGGGGGGGCCTTGATATTTTGCCCTTGCTACACTTTTTTGTGCATATGCAAATATTAAAAACATGCATTCAATTCGCCATTTACCATATGCAAATTACAATCTGCGCAGATTGTCTCTTCACGCAACACAATCTATGCACTTGAAGGTTATTATCCGCTAATTTCCCTTCTATTTGAGCCCGGATAGCAGACACCGTTATCACACCACTTGTTATCGATATATCGATTACATTGTCATGGTGGTCACAACCAGTGTTCTTGTTCCCGCTAAGGATTTTGACTTTGCGCCAAAGGGACATAAAAGAAAAAAAAATACATATGGCCATTGCCAGTTTCGGAAAGATCACCTCAAGAACGAGAGTAATTTTGAATATCATCTGAATAAAACTGAAATATGTGAACGCGGTGTATAACCAAAACCCTATTTTTGACTTTTTGTTTTGGGAACCCTTTGCGCCAATTTGTTTAGCTTCTGCGCTAATTTCTCAAAATATGGCCTTAGCTGGAACTGGTCAAAACGACATGTCGTTTTCAACTTTTCTTGTGACAAAACATCGCGGCAATAAAGTGCATATGCAAAATGCATTCTGCTGTATCGACACAGCTCAAAATTGTCGCAGCTACAAACGTGACAATTACTCAGAAACAACCTTAAATCTACAGCTTTAACTCAATTTAGTATACTTACATGTTGGCTTCTGCCAGTGTTTCTAGTTTATATTTCTCGGCAGCAGCAGGCTGTTTGACCTGCGCCTCCAATTCCTTCTCTCTACGTGAGATTTCTTGTTCCTGGACCTGGATCTGCTGCCCTCGCTCAACGACCCTGATTTGCATTTGTTCTTCCTTGATTCGCTGTTTGGTTTTTGCCGCCTGGAATATGAGAACAAAATACAGATGCATAATTATAATGCCGTGTGTATTTATGTAGCTTAAAGGTGTCGTTCCCTATTTCAGCATGTGTGTAATTTACTTTCAACTGATTGACCTTGACCTCTGAAATGCATTGTGCAAGGTTTCAACCTTAGCTTGTGTCTTGTTTTCTATTGAAAGGTAAAAGAAAGTATGCAACCCTGGGGATGAGGCTGTTATGTAAATACTAAAGAAATGGAAAATAGGTATACCAATTAATTCTGCATTTTTTGCCATATCTCCAAAACTATAAGGAATTTTGGGGTGAAATTTTGGATTTATAATCAGAAAAATATAGGTTTTCATTTGGCATCAAAAAACATACTACCTCCGGTTAAAACCTGGGGGATGAGGATATAATCGGAACCTACACCTTTAATTTGAGTTTTCAGGGTAGGCTACATTACAGGCCTATTTGGTTTTCCAGCTTAATTCTCCATAAATTTAAGTTCCCAGTTGTTGTTGTTTTTTTTTTTTGACTAAACCTCCATGTCACAAATGACAATTATGACTGTGTTTTGAATGTTTATTGCGGCCTCACTATTAGCATATATGCCTACCTGTAAATCTAAAGCAAGTTTGGCTTTTTCAAATGAACCTCCAAGGGTGATTTACTTCATTTAAAAATCTCTTTGCCATTAATGTTAAGATAGCTAAGTACTGTGTTTGAATACACTGCCTCATAACACTATACTCTATAAACCTCGCCATAAAATATCCCCTGTATTCTACAACACTGTGAACCATTGTTTTGTAATGTGTAAGAGACTAGTAATGATTGATTTTAGGATTGATTAAGACCAAATCACTGCGTATTAATATTTTTTTACATAAATTCTTCATGATTTTGGAATTATTTTGGCTAATATACAGCAAGATTGCGTACGTTGTTACGGTTTGAAAAATACCGACTAATTTATTTTCCTGTATCGTCATATTGGTTTTTGTGCGTTAATCAGCTGCTTGTTGCATACTTCAATGTTTATACAGTATACACTAGTATATACTAACCTGCGAATCCTACCCAATTCAGAGTCAGGCTTTTTTCATCAAACTTCAATATTGCAAGTGTCGTCCTTCTACTAAAAATCTCTTTTTGCCTTGGACATCATAACAGTAAATGTATTTACTGTCTCAATAAGGGAAGCCATCAATAAACGATGCATGGCCTACCACAGGATACTGCAGCTTTAAAATGGAGCATGATTTTTTTTTAGGGAAGAGAGGTGTAGTTATCAATAGCTACAAGTTGCTAAAAAATGTGAAGTAAAATTGATTGCAATATTTATAGACAACAATATAGGCCTATTATAGTGATTATATAAAAATGAAACTGATGTTCTAGCACATTTTAAGCGTTTGCCTTTGAAAATGTATGTATACTGAATGATAATTTTGTAATCGCCTGTTTGTTCTTATACAATACGGAAAATATCACTGCCTTGAGATTGTAATACATTCGGCAGAGATGCCAGTATGTATCACTGAAAAAAATGAAACGTTGAAAAAATCCTGAAGATGCGTAAAAATGTTGGCAAAAAAGAAAGGGCTGAAAATATATAAAAGTGTGTAATTGTGGAGTTTAAAAAAAAATGAAATCAGGAAAACTGGCATCTCTGATTCGGTCTTCGGTCCCACGCAATAGAACCTCAAACCAGTGATAGTTTCTGTAATGCTAGAACAAACATGGGATAATAGCATGCAATGATTATCTTAATACGTTCCATATTGATGCATGTCTGGTTGTATGAATGACAAAATCAGCCGCCACTAGTTATCCCCTGTTTGTTCAGTGACAAATTTATCACTTGGTACACACATACATTGATAGCAAAAACTTGAAAATGGCAGGATAAATGCTTTAAAAATGGTTATTTTTATATTTCTTATAACAGTACAATCAATGTTAGATTTGTAGTTTTCCGGGCTTGATTGACAGCTATGCACATCGTTTCTATCAACATCACATAGTACAACAAGTTGCAGTTAGTCGCGCATACAATAACAGCGTGCGCTTTGTAATACAACTAGATATGTTCCAAAAGCAATACAAGTTGGACTGGTGAAAGAGCTGTATTATGATCAAGGAAGTTATAGGGGGGAACCGTCTTTCTCCGCCATCTTGTGTCGCTCATGGAGCAGAATTATTGTACCTCCGGATATATTCGGGATTTGACCCGATATCCAGGCAGTTCGCGTAAATCTTCACCTGACGCATACAGCGTGTGCATTTTGTTTCACGCGCAAACCGTGTCTGCGTTTCATGTAGCGTGCATTGCGACTTGCTCTGATTAAAGTACGCCAATTTTCCCGCTAATCCGTTGCGAAGACTCTCGAAGTGTTGCACGCGGAGCCGTAAAATGCCGGAGGTACAATAACTCACCCTCCATGAGCGACAATCCAAGATGGCTGCCGTCCCATAGGATTTACACGACGATAAAATCAAAATGGCGGAGAGTACCGGTTCCCCTTTATAACTTCTTTGATTATGATACAACTTTTTTGTATCACGTTGAGGATTTCTTATCACATAGAACTTTGAAATTTATGCAATACGGAAATATCTTATTTAGCAATTAATCAATGAAATATTTGTATTCTTATCTACTGAGTGATAACATTTGATATCAGGATGTTGTTGTTGAGATACGCAAGTTTTATTTGATATTGAATTAATAAATCACGTCCCAATTCATTTGGAATAAACATCATTACGAACATGTACACACAAAGTGCTGTAAGTGTCCACTTAACATGGAGCTTTCTGCCTGTATGATAATCATGATACACTCACTGGTAGTTTTATTCTGCCTATAAAATAGATAGGCTTGGATCCCGGGGGATCACTTTAAAACACATACATGGCTTCTCACCCACGTCCACAGCCCTCAGTAAAAAGGACCTGTAAATGTTGCATTTTGAAAAAGCTAAATCCACCCCTATTGAAATGGTGCAAAACACTATAAAGATGCTGTAAATGGAACCACAAATTATGCATCCCTAAATGACATGACTTGAAAGATTTGGACATAATACAAAAGCAAAAGTGGGAGCAGTAATGCAATAAGCCAACATTTTGGTGAAACATGTTGATAATATTTAGATGAAAAAGCCAAAAAAGAAAATAATGAAATATATAAAACAAGCAAGCAAGTGTTATTATATTATGGATTTTTTAACACATGTCATTCGGATACCCTTAAGTGCGATCATATTCGGGTTGGATACCCTCTTTTAAAAAGGTGCCGCCAAATGGTACAAAATCACACCATTTTTGACACTTTTTCTGGACGTGGGTGTGTAGCCAGTCACGTGTAGAGTGAGCCCCCTAGTGCTTGGATCATGGATGTATATAGTTTATTACTGCAATGAAAAAGAAAACATGAAATTTTAATACCAAAAAAAACCACTAGCAATCTCCAACTGATTTTAATAGCTCAAGTTGATTAAAGTAAACAATGTTCAGATAACTTTCATGGCAATCAATTTGAATAAACATTTTGGATTCTCATTTAATTGACTTTGATATTCCATTGTTCTTATCTATGCAGGCTCTAACAATCGTTTTGCTTTATGAGTAGGAAAATCATTTGACTTTCTGCATTTTTAGCACAAAAATTGCATAGGAAAATTTGCATTTTTTTCTATCAAGGAATTAGCCAAACTTGATCGTGCACATACTGATGCCTGTACACATAAATATATCCCGCTCAAAATAGACATCAAAATATAGTCTTCCGCCCAGGATGACTATTTTCATCAGGACCGTTATATTCAACCATCTTCCTGACTGCAATACTACATATACTCAGTCAGAACAATAGACGTTGAAGTCTTTCATCATCCTGCGGTATGCTTTGGTACTCACTAAGTTAGTACTCGCTGATGCACTAATCAATAAATAAAGTTATAAGCTTTGCGCAATTAGGGGAATAATAAGAGCTTGGGATCCATAACAATACCGAGGAGGTAGGACGAGGTACGATGTTTATAAACTCTGTCGGTATTGATAGTAATTTTGTGCATTATTGATAAATGAAGATAATAGTAGGGTGCCAATTCCTATACACGCCACTATTCTCGTTCAACTACACTAATGCTACAAAAAATTGGCAATTAAAACTACATGGAAAAATCATTTTAATAATAATCATAACGTATTCAGTCAATTAGAACTGTGTCCAATTAAATCTACACCATAAAACAAAACCATTCAGCCTGTTATTTTATTATACTGAATTGGGTGACAAAAACGTCAATACTTGTCAATACCTAATTCGAAAACAATGGACAATGCACACATTGAAAAGATTTCTCGCTGGTGTTGCCATAATGAATCGCAAATCGCCTATAGGTTATTCACCCGTAGATGGTATCAAGTTGAGACTGACGCGGATAGATTTGAAGCACTGAGATAAATGTGAAAGACTGTACGTCAGGGATAAAACAAGTTACCATTCTCTATAATATATTTGCATGTAGCAACCTTCTTTAGGAAGACATACACACACAAGCTCCCCAACCTCCTACACAAACCCACAAAAAATGATCGTGTTTTTCAGCAATAGTCAGGCTCCATCGTCGTCTTCTTTTTTTTAAACAATTATAATGCAACCAGCATTTGAAATTATTGTTTTGACGTTTTATGCTATATTAAAGTAGGCTTTTTTAATAAGTTTTTGCATAACGGTATGGAATCAACTTTATATACTTGGAATCATTCTTGTGGGATATTTTTCGTTGAAATTTAAGTTCCATTTCCCCTAAGCATTATATTAGCAAATAGTCACAAAATCTCTATATTTCCGAAGAACTCTACACTATTGCGTAAGCATATGTTGAGGCATGAGAGAAAACACTCCAGAGAGTTAAATGTAAATATAATGTTAGCAAAAAGTAGGCACCAAATTGTATGAGTTGAGTTTAAAAATATAACGCTTTATTAATCAAACTTACCATGGGGGAAATGTACACTATGGTACACGAAAGTGCAAATCCAGTTGAATGCCCATCTCTGTAGGCCACTTTGTAGAAAAGATATTCCAATATCAAATGTTGAAGGTGTAACACCCCACCGGAAGCCCATCTATTTTGAGCACCTCACTAACAGATTTTTTTTTGCGCAATAAGAACTTCATCAAAAGACCCCTAATTATACTTATTATCCGCACCAAAAGACCCCTTTTTCTGAGAGGTCTTCACTGAAAGACCTCTCTCTTGATTTACACTCCAAAATAAACAAATAGAAAAGAGTGAAATCTCACTCTTTTAGAGTTAATTAAAGATTAGTCAATAGCGCCAAAATAGATTGGTGTCAGTGACCAGTCTTCAAAAGAGTGGCAATTCTAACTCTAAAAAGAATGAAGTTTAACTCTTTCAGAGTTAAGTTTCACTCTTTTCAAGTAAAACCCCGATCGATATCACTCTTCACTCTTTTCAAGTTCAACAAAATTCACTCCAAGAAATAGTGATCGTTCACTCTTTTCATTTTAGAGTGTAGCCTATCATCGAAAAAAAATGTTCTGAGGTTAATGCCGCACATCGCGTCACTTTCAAATGTGAGTGTTCCTCCACTATACTGTTGTTGATATTATTAGCTCAATACTTCATCCACTATGTACTGCTGATAACACACTATTTCATTCACTATCTACTGCTGATAGCACGTTACTTCATCCACTATATAATGCTGCCGATATAGTATACGCTATAAAGTAGCGCAGGGTGGGCGATCCTCGTGCACCGGCACCCACAATGTCCATGATGTCTTCTATAACTTTATCATACCTGATATAAATTAAGACAGTCTATTTCATGACAATTTTAACTGAAATTACCGAAAAGATATTAACCAAGTTTTACCAGGACATAATTTTACTTGGGAAAAAACATTTACCAACTAATAACTTTTCTAGTTTGACTTGTAAGAAATAAAATTAAATCATGTTAATAATACCCAATTGAACGCAATAATGTTCGATTGGAGAGTTGCAAAAATGCATTTTCATTTACAAGAATGCCTTATACTCTATAATAGTCATATTTTCACAAATTTCTGTCCAAAATGATGCATCTGCATTCAAAAATACATAAAACTTCCACTGGAATTGTACCGTGAACGCCATCTTGTTGAGTTTTGTGCCTTAAATCTGATTTCAGCAGCCATTTCTGATCTCATTGTTATCCTCAAAAAACAATTTCCATAGAAAATATTGAATATTTGGTGTTTTTGATACCGTTTAAAAGTCACTTTAATCCATTTTGTGCCTAAAGTCGTATATACTTTGGCAACCATTTTGAATGTCAGTGCAGGCTCCATATTAAGTTTTAAACATGCTAACACCTAAGTTTGGAAAGAAATAATCTTATGTTTATCATAAAAGCCACTTGCCATCATTTTTTGAACATTTGTTGTTTTGAAACTGATTAAAATCTACTAAAACCAATTTTTGTGCCTAAAATAGTATTTGGCGGCCATTTTGGATCTCAGAACAGGCTGTATCTTTAATTTGAAACTTGCTGAAACCCTTATTTGAGATGAAAAGCTGCTATTGTTTCCCTCAAAACCGTTTTCCATCGAATATTGTGGACATTTGATGTTTTTGTTACCGTTTTAAAGTGCCTCTAACACATTTTTGCACATTTTGGCGGCCATTTTGGATCTTAGAACAGGCGCCATTTTTATTTTGATACAAACTTACAATATAAATAGGGGCAAATGATCTTGCTGCAACCCTAAATATTATTTCCGGTTGATTATTTATCTCTATTATCAGATGTATTTGTTATAGCTCAAGAAGCCATTTTCCGATAATAATTTTGAACATAAAGGCCCATATTCCAGAAAGATGTTTAGCTAAACCATTGTTTAACTGAGCATCAACTGTCCAGGAATGATACGCATCATTGCAGCTTTCAAGTAGAATA
>JXSR01S038712.1:10310-23619 GCA_000969725.1 Ophiothrix spiculata
TTAATTATTTTGGATTTCAGGATGTTTTTTACAACATTTTTACATCTATGTACAACATTGTTTTGAATTATGATCTACTTGGATGAGTTTATGACCCTTTTTAAATTTGTGTCTCAAATCTATGAATATTCATGAGCATAGTCGAAACGACAGTCTGTGCCGATTTTCTATGCATAAAAAAAAATAAAACAATCCACTTTGCTCGGACCTGAATTCTGGCTGTGAACCAGTCACTTGATTAGTCAACTATAGTCAACTATTGATTTTGATGTCACACTTTGTCAGCGAATAGGCGTAAGGTGTCACATGCTAATCTTGTGTTGGGACGGTCTCAGAGAGAGTTGATGAAATTTGCATACATGTTGACGTCAAGGTCATAATGGTTATCTAAGCACTTGTAAAAATAAACAAAGGTCTAGTTGCTCTCTACGCATCGTGAGGGGCAACATACCCAGATGGCACACACGCTCCCGATTATCCAAATCAGGATAGTGCATAATGAGTTTGGTAGCTTGCCCTTGGACACATTCAAGACACTGAATGTTGTGTCTAGATGTACCACTCAAAAGGCAGCTACCAAATTCAAGATCACTCCTGATTAATGACTCATAATACATGGTAAGGATGATTTTTTTCAGGTGCTTTAAAGCCAACTGTGCGCATAATGAGCCCCATTTTTATTTTACCTTTTTACTAATCTGTTGACGTGGTCATTCCAATCAAGCTTGGACGTTACATCAATACCAAGGTCTCTGACATATTTGATTGCACAGAATGTTGTGTTGTTCGTAACGTAATCGAAATTTACAAAAAAACGCTTCCTAGAGACAGTGATTACTTGGCATTTTGATATATGGAATTTTAACTGCCAAGTGTTGCTATATTGGACGAGATGATGAAGTTCTTTCTGAAGAAGTTTGCAGTCATGGATGTTTTTAATGCATGTAATTTGTGCATCATCAGCAAAAAGGGCAACCTTTGCATACTGGACAACGCTAAGCAGGTAATTGATATATAAAACAAAACGCGAAGAATCTAGGATAGACCCCTGAGGTACATAAGAAATGACAGGCAGCCAATCATAATAGTCCCCATATATAACGACTCGCTGCCGTCTGCCAGTCAAATAAGCCTTGAACCAGTTCACAAAATCAGAGTGAATATCAAAGGAACCAAGTTTGTGAATTAGGAGCTCATGAGAAACACTATCAAAGGCTTTTACAAAATCAAGATATATCATATCAACCTGCCCAGCATTGTGCAGTATGGAATTATTTTCATGAACAACTTCAACTAACTGTGTAGTGGTTGAACAACCTTTCATAAATCCATGTTGGAGAGAGTATATTTGGTTTTTAATAACGGGATAAATGAAATTAAAAATAGCACGTTCCATTATCTTGCCACATATACAAAGAAGTGAAACAGGCCTATAATTACTAGCAAGCTGCTTATCAGATTTTTTTTAAACAGAAACTACATTAGCATCCAACCACAGGTTGGCTAATTTTTCTTCAGCTAAAGAGACATTAAAAAGGACAAAGGAGCAGCAATTTCATAGAAACATTCTTTTAAAACATTGGGTGACATACCACAAGAGCCGAAGATTTTTGAGAATTTTAATGACATCCCCAACCGGAATAATTTCATAACCAAGATGGGGATGTTGAAAATTGGAAACAGTGGGGAGCGATGAACAAACCCTTGTTTAGGTAAAAACAGAGAAGAAGTAAGTATTTAAGGGGGGCATGGGCGTCATTTCATTTTGAAGTGTTGGGGGTCCAGGGGGCAAAACAATCGTTTGTATTCAAAATTGTGGGAGGACACTTACTATTATGTCCCCCACCCTTTAAAATGTGGGGGGGGGACGTGTCCAAGCAACGTTTACATCAACAGCATTGTATATACAAGAAAAATCAGCACAACTCAGCTCAGATCTAATTTGATCAAAATCGGCTTTTTTAAAGGTATATACATGTCTAGGAACTTGCTTGATACGCTCAACTTTGGTAGTAATGGGAACTTTAAGAATTTGGGATCTGTTTGAAAAAAATCACTAGATATTGAAATATCGGAAAATTTGTCGGGAACATTAGTAAAAATCAAATCAAGAATATTTCCACGATTTATACGAGATTGAATAAAATTTAGTTGTGACAGAAAATATAAATTTACAGAGTCAAGAAAAAAAAACTCTCTGCCTCAGATAATTTCAAATAATTTCTGCAGCCATCTGTCTTTGGTATGTTAAAATCACCAAAGGCATGGATAATGTCATCTTTAAAAGATGAACATTTAAATTCTTACTTTAAGACTTGACTCGATAGAAACAATCGTTTAAGATTAAAAACATTGTTATTTCACATATACTTTTATTCCGAGATCATACATAATACTTAAATAATAAGATTGTAAGCCAGTAAATCACCTTATGAACACAACATGGACTTTAGTATTGCTTTTTATTTTTTAAACAAGTGTGTTACTTTCGTTATATTTAATGATACTCTATTTAATCTCACAGATTTTGTGCAATGGGTATTCTTGTTTTGAATTTACTCGCTGTTCCTATACAAAAATAAAACGTGATGGTCCCTTTCACATTCAAGTCATGGGTTCACCTTGGAAGAGTATCAAATCGCTTGGGTTAAGATATTATTTCTAAAATGGTTTGATAGACCTTAATTCTATATATCCTGTCAGTGAATAGCATTTATTCATATATCTGAAAGTCGCATCGTTGTTTCTTATCTGTCATATATGTGCAATACGTGTTGAACCTAGGCGTGTGTAGCTTACGATAAATCCCGAGGGAAAAATAAGTTTCTCTTATAGGGTTAAGAAATTAATTCTAAAATGGATTTATTAATATATTTCTGTATATCTTGTCGGTAAATTGCATTTATTCATACATCGTGCTTTATTATTTGTCATATATAGCATATGCTTTTTCATTACATTTTACAGTTCTGTACCTCCACACTTCTAAAATGTGCAATACGTGTTAAACATATGCATGTGTAGCTTACGATAAATCTCATTTTAAAAGCTGTTGACATCTTGTGTGATAAGTGTCAGTGACGGTTGTGAAAGCTAGACACAATTAACATATGTCTACAGATGATCCGCGAATAAAAAACCCTATAAGAGTTTTAGGTTTAGGGAGCAAGGAAGCATCAAATGCAAAAACAGTATTACTTAAAGCATGTTTAACTTTAAAATTCAGTAAAACACACCTCCGCACTTGAACATGTAAGAGATTGTTTAAATTACTCTGGGATTTTTTTCTATCATCTTTGATGGTTAATGATTAATTATGAATTGTTAATGATCAAATGTTTGTTTTTCATTACTTAAAAGTATTGGACTGCCTTTGTTTATTAATTAAAGGGTGCTCTTTTGTCAAAGTAATGTAACAGAGATTGAAAATTGACATATGTGTCTGTTATATTTTGATTAATTTTGTTTTTTCGTTTATAGAAATGCTTGATCATTATTTTACAATTATCGGAATATCTGAAACTCATCTGAAAGACAAACCTCTAGCGTATTTTCATCTTTCATTCTAGAATATAAAAATCGTATGACTTCAATCCCATTATTGAAAAGACAAATCATGCAAATAAAATGAACTTTATAATAGACGACTATAATATCGATTTACTAAAAGACGATACCAATGGGGCTAATCGTGACTACTTTGACTTGATTTACGTCCAGAATAACCGAAGACATTTCCAAAATCATTTACAATATTCTGATCACTAATGATAGAAAAGTATTAGTAAAATTGTTTCAATTGGCTGTATAAAGTAAGTCAAATAACAAGAGACAGAAGTAACACGTTCAAAAAAAAACTGACTGATGGTAATGATGCTAAACTGAGACAAAACTGTCAAATGTGAAGTAGGGTGATATTCTAAAATTCTATCGTCAAATAATTACAGACCGATGTCAGTATTGCATTCAAACGTTTTTCACAAATAATTCAACGATTAGTCTATAACAAATGTGTTGAATTTATTGACTACAAAAACTACAAAATAGTTAAAAAGGTAAAAAAAAGGTAAATTTGTAGATTAGTTCTGAAGCTATCTAAGTAACCGAAAACAATACGTTGTATACATGTCTCAAAACTGTGCAAACCTTCGGATTGTATACGATTGGCAGACTTCGTCCATATTTAGATCAGAAAACGACCGAAAGACTGGTTCACGCCTACATAACTTCGCGTCTAGACTGTTGTAACGGTCTACTTTATGGTTTACCTGATAACATGATTCGCAAACTCCAGCTTCTCCAAAATGCTGCAGCTCGAATGGTCACTCGCACGAAACGACGTGAACACATAACTCCAATCCTCGCAGATCTCCACTGGCTGCCTGTCCGAAAACGCATCACCTACAAAATCGCACTTCTCACCTTCAAAGCTCTCCATAACCAGGCTCCGCAATACATTGTTGATCTCATCAATCCATACTCACCGTCAAGATCTCTTCGTTCATCATCCAAGATTATGCTTCGCAATCCGCCAATCCCCAAATCATGCTACGGGCAAAGATCGTTCTCAACTGCTGCTCCGAAAATCTGGAATAACTTACCAACTCATGTTCGCAGTGCTACCTCTCTCTCACAGTTCAAATCCACACTTAAAACACATCTTTTTACTTCAGACTTTAGCCGTTTTTAATATCTGTGTGTCGCCGATGTACTTTTTTATTCACATTGACTTTTATGTTATCTTGTGCATAGACTCTGCCAGCCGGCCTTGATTTTTAACAGTGTGATCATAATGTTTTTAAGGACTCTTGCAAACAGTATTTGTATTTTTATATGATATTTTGGTGTACATTAAGTTAAGTTGTAGCTTATTTCTAGTTTATTATTTTAAGTGTTCCTGCATAACTTTGTTCGTTTGTAAAGCGCCTTGAGGGCATTTTTTATTGTCGTAGGGCGCTATACAAGCACCTTTTTATTATTATTATTATTAAAAAGACATCTAGTGTGAGCAACCTTTCTTGTGGTAAATATTTCCGAAAATTATTAAAGAAACGAAATTAGATATGAATGTCAAATAAAAAGCAGAATGTTTGTCTTTGAAAGTTCTACTAATTTCTGCAAAAAAGTCAATGCTGATATCCGATGGACTTTTTGCAACTCAGCTCTTCATTTTCTTTTTATATTGCATTTTGTCATCTCTAAAGTGTTTCTATACTGAGAATATAAAAAGACGTTACTAATTAAAATGTGTATAGTCAAGCAATTTCAGGAACATTGTTTTTAAATCGAATAAAATCTTGAGTCCAGCTGGACTCACCGGTTTTGCACTAACCATGCTAACGGCAGTCAAAACAACGTTAAGCACGTAAGGGTGAAACAAAGATGATGTATTGATATAACATTGTATATAAGCGACAGACATCACTTAACTGCCAAGTCGTGTAGCTACCTCGTGTCAAACTAGACCAAATACCGGCGAATTTTGATAGCTAACAGACTTCAAGACAGTGTTTTTTTATTAATGACAGCAATGGAATATACCAATCACTTTATGTCGGTTACTTGCTTTATACATACCACAGTCTTAGCTATCTAGATCATACGACTTTAAAAGTGAAATAGTCTGCGGTTAACTTAAATGCATCTTAAAAGGAAGTAACATAATAATAATTCTGTCGAGTTTTTTAATGTTTTTTGATAGCGTGTTAATCGACATCGGAATAGTCTTCTTATTAAGTGAGAAGACTTCAAGAAGAAAACAAAACTGTTTTCATCTCATTTGCTGTTGTTATCTGATTAATAAAAATGCATTTTTATGCTATGCTTAACCCTATACTTAATCCCCTAACGGATGATCGCCGTTTGCACCAAAACGCAAAACAATGCGACCCTGAGCATTTAGGTAATTGTTTTAACAGCCTTTGCAGTCATTTTGGCGGTCATCGTGGTACCACCCAGGGCCGTACGAAGGCATGTAAGCCAAGGGTGGCAAACACATTTACCGTCCCGAAATTCATGTTTCGTCCCGATGTATATACGGTCAATTTGTTTGTAATGCGCGCCAGCGTCCCACTTTTCCGAGCAGGAGAGGGCAAGTGCCCCCTCCCCGCCCCTTCTCCCCTGCTTCGTACGGCCCTAGTACCACCTAATGTTGGGTTATGGTAGGCCGTCAAAGTCAGCGGGTAGGGGGTTGTTGCCACTTCGAAAAAAATTAAATTGCATTTTTTTAAATTTGAAAAATGTCTGCATGCTATGGATTTGAAACTTACAGGACATGTTACAATTATTGATTCCTTCATATATTAGCATTAGCAAAAACATTGACGTCAATCGGACATTTAGAACTTTTAGAGCGATTTTTTGAAAAGTTGCCATGTTTGCCAAAAGTCGATATTTTCGGTCCGGGGACACTTTGTGACGTCATAATTACGTAACGCCTCGACCGATTTTCATGATCATTTTATGGAAAGAACAGATCATACCCTATACTATAGTACAAAGCAATATAACTTTGGGGTCCCAATTTCAAAATCACAGGGGGGGGGGTTGGTAACCACCCCACTCCCCCCTGGAAGACGAGGGTTAAGGTATTTAACATTTACTTAATAAAGATGTAGATACAAAAAGAAATATATACAAAGAAACCAATAAAATGCACTATAAACTCAAAATCAGTACATGTACAAACAAAGTAATGAAAAATATTTCTGAAATAAGTTTTAGAGAGCTTTTGAATACACTTATTTGTTTCGTCCCTCATGTTTAACAAATTACAAGGTAGTAGACCAGCCACTTGAAAATATATTTATCCCCTGTCAAGAATCTATGGGTTGACAGGATGTGTACTTGCCAGTTACCGTTCTGTGATGTCATATGGCATAGAAGATACTAAGACATTTGAAAACAAAATTTTAAAATGTACAGGTTCATGTAAGGGAAGAAATCATTCTCGTTATGGTATAAACTTACATGAGATTTCATCCAGATTTTTCGAAACGTAAAAAGTTCTAATGAAGCTAAAAATGTTGGAACATTTTTCTTCTGCATTGAACGATCATTGGAACCTTGAAATCGCCAAAATAGGACTAAGCTTTGGATGTTTGGCCTTAGTAACTTTTCGATGAATCCTTTATCATACAATACTTCCATAAGTTCACTTGATGCTTTTATAAAGATAGAAAAACATACATTTAACATGTTTTCTCAATTCAGATTTAGAGGTTTTATTTCAGATTATTAGCAGTTTTACTTCCTTTTATCTGTAAAACATCGAACGAAATAAGGTTAGACTATGTATAAGGAAATGCAAGTAATACGTTTTAACCAGATTAACACCGATAAAAATAACAATGTTATCGCGGAAGTACTATCTTTCAGATTAATGCTGTGTTTTTAAATGTAAACCTTATTGTTTGAGTTTGATATATTAAAGTGTTTGTAAGAAAACGTATATCCTGTTTTGTTGAAATTTCAATATCCACAATGTTTTTTTAACAAAAACAATATTATCTTCAGATTTATCCGATGTAACAAGTAATCCCGCAATAGTATTCTTTACTTTATCTCTGTCTAGACAAAAGTTGCATAAGTTGCAAATTTCCTGCGGAACTAGCCACTCAAAAATAAATATAAAAAGGGGGACAATATTATAGAGGGGTATTTATGCAGCGAACGGAAGATATGATTTGGTGGAATGCTTGTTTATACATATTTACAAGAACTTGGTTTTAGAGTGTTCTCTGTCAACTAAAAGTCCATATCACACATGTTCTGACAGATCGTATTTTGTTGTTGTTGTTGTTTGCTTGTTTGCTTGTTATGATTTTGCCGTATCAAATCAAAATTAAATCGAACTTTTCTTCATACAATTTTACAAGTAAAAATCTAAAAATTATCAAACATTACAGGCACAATTTGTAGAGGAGTGGATCAGAAGACCAGAAATACTATTTTCTGCTGCTACTGCTAAGTTTCAATAGTCCTCATAGAACCATCGGCATTCTCCTGTCTGCATTTTCTCTTACCACGACCATTCTGCATTCTATCGATGTCTTGATGTTGTCAATCCAACCTATTTTCCTTCTTTCCTGGCCTGGCCTTTCTTTATACTTATTACACTGTCATCTATTCTAAACTATCTGAACGTCGTTTTCAATGTCCATACATGGAGAGCTTCCTCTTTTTTCAGTTGGGAGAGCAGACCAGCCTCGTCAGGGACTTCAACTCTTTCACGAACCCATGCAGTTGTTGTCCTATCTTTCCAGTTAACCTCTAGCAACTGCTTCCTGCGCCAGACCCAAAACTCGAATAACTGTAGGTTTTATTTTCATATCACTCTGTTTAAGTGTCTACCTTTCTGCACCATAGAGGGTTATACTCAACAGTAAGGCCTTTAGCGGGAAGCTCAACTTGTTTGCTTTCCGAATCCAAAATTGTTGGTTGTTATCATTCCTTGCAATTATTGCTAGCCTGATAGAGATCTCTGGCGTAGAATCACCATCCATCCCTATCATTGAGCATAATTATGTATTTGAAGCGGTCTACCTGGTTGATTATATTTCCGCCAAGGAGTATTTGTTCATTACGTCCATGAACAATGACATACGTTTTGGCTGCATGTATGAAGAGACCAAATGTATGGCTACATCTTCCCAGCTCTGTAGCTTGCTCCTCCAGTTCTGCTCTTAGGCTTGCAAGCAGTGTGGTTTCATTAGTGCCGCATTTACCTGTCGTATTTTTTGCCTCGCTGCCAGGCGATGAAAAGGAACGGTGACACAACGCAGCCCTGTCGAACTTCTTGTTCAAATGGGAACTTGTCTGTGTAATCATTAATTACTCGAATAACTCCCATGGCTTTTGAGTACTATATCTTCAAAAGCCAGACTAGATGTCCAGGTGTTTAAAATTCCAGTAGGGTTTTCCACAGTTCATTGTGATTGACTTTGTCAAATGCCTTGTTGTAGTCAATAAACATTTGAAAGCTGTTGGTTACGCCTTTTCACAGTTTTCCCGATGATGTTGGTTTGTTCATTACACCAATATCTCGAGGTTTTGTAAATGTAAATTTGTAAATCAATTTGGATTTTACGGGTAAGACACTCATGAATTAACACGCCCAGGAATTTGGTGCATATTTTACTCTATCAAGAACAGAAGTATTCAAAGTAATGATTAAGTCATTAAATATCCTAGAGGAAGTCGGGTGAGGTGTACCCAAAATCATGAAAGTGGTTTAACTAGTATTGACTGATAGTTTATTTGCCTTAAACCAATAACGTACTTCACTCAATTCATATGGTATTTAGTACTTAAGACATAGTGATCCATCAATATCAGTATCACGTTATTGTTCATGTTGTTTATGTCAATGTTGATGTTATTTATTGATTACGCTACTGTAAATAAATTTGAAGTTGAAGTTAAAAGTTCAAGTTAAATCATTTGTTCTCTTTGATTTAACTCCTTCAAATCTATAAAACTTTTTGTAGTTTTCAAATACACGCGATGATAATTATATTCATTATTATGCACATGATATAATATTTTGATCTATTGGTGTATTTATGGTTTCAATCAAAAACTAACATATTATTACAGTCACTTTTTATATTTGCATCCTTTTAAAAAGTATTTCAAGAATTAAAAATTCTTGAACAAGTAATGGTTGATTTAAAATCATTAAAAATCATACTCGGACGCAAAAATACTTTCACCTCTATTTTGTAATAAAGTTACTACATTAAGCTCGTTTTGTTAATGGCCCTTCTCAATCGCCTTAATTACAACATACATCCTCCATCTGTATAGCATTTTATTTAAGTCAGCTGATTTATTAATTACCGTATATTACCTCAAAATATAATGAGAATTTAATATATAAGTTGTGTAAATACAGGTATACGCCTCTGATGAAGTGAAAATAAACTCCATGACGTGATTAAACTGTAAGCTATATAATTTAATTGAGAGTGAACCATTAATTATGTTATGAAAAGTGTAAGGATGATTGAAGGGGCTTTCAATACTACTTAGCAATCTTAACGTATAACATGCTAAGTCTTGTTCACTAAAGTACCATGGCTGATCAGTTTAATGTTAAATATTAGTCCCATAAGTAATCAGTTATTATTATTTGACATTGAATCCATGCATAGATAATCGAGTTACATGTAAAAACAAAACCCGTAACGATTTTTTTACAATGTCAATAATCGTTTAGTATTATAAACCACTATTTTCGTATATATACGTGTTTCAAAAAACACTTATACATGTATGCTAAGATTGTGGGCACAATACTTCGTAGTAACAGTTACGACAGTATGTAGTCCGTCTAAAAGGACTAACCACGGGCAGCAAGCGATGCCCTCGCTGCTCGCTTTAATCGATGCCCGTGGTTCTTCTAGACAGACTAAGCACTACTCGTGACTGTTTTTACGTTTCTACATTCAAGTCTTGGAAGTAGTCAGACAATTTTGTGTCTTTTCCGCATGCTGGGAATTTACAAAGCTGACCACAACAAGCAATGCTTAACTGTGCGAACGATCCACTTTCTGCCGGGGCTAACAAAATCCTATTAATCCACCCTTAACATGAGGAGCGGGTAATAAAACAAACCAAAACAGGACACATGAATTGCACTCCATTAAAAGCCAAATAAGGGAAAACATGCAAAGGTGGAGCAGAAAAGTGATCCACGATGAGAAAGCATTCACCTACGGTGAATAATAATCTTTGATGCATGAATGAAGGTTGGGTTATGGTAGGCCGTCAAAGTCGGCGGGTAGGGGGTTGTTGCCTCCTCCAAAAATGTTAAATCACATTTTAAAATATTTCTGCATGTTATGGACTTGAAACTCACAGGATATGTTAGATTTATTTATTTCTTCATTTATTAGCATTAGCAAAAAAATTGACGACAATCGGACATTTAGAACTTTTATAGCGATTTTTTTGAAAAAGTTGCCATTTTTGCCAAAAGTTGATATTTTCGGTCCGGAGATACTTTGTGACGTCATAGTCATAATGACGTAACGCCTCAACCGATTTTCATGATCTTGGTATCAATGGAAAGAAGAGACCCTACCCTATACTATAGTACCTGCACTGCAAAAAAGTTGGGTAAATATACATCCCTACCAACTGTTAGACACTTTTGCCAAAATTTTGTATCGCTTTTACCCCACAGATGGCAGATGGACTCGCGTTTCCGCTCAAATAGGTCTGCACAACATTAGGGCAGGTATATGTGCCTAACAGTGTTATTGGTGTTTTGCCCAACGTTGGTAGGGATGTATACTTCATCAACGTTGGGAGAAATCACCCCCAAATCGCCCAACTTTCATGCAGTGTAACAATATAACTTTGGGGTCCCAATTTCAGAATCACAGGAGGAAGGCGTGTTACAAGAAAAGGCTCAGGCAGACGAGGGTTAGGGTATTTAACATTTATTCAATAAAGATTTAGATACAAAAAGAAATATATACAAAGAAACAAACAAAATACACTATAAATTCAGTACATGTACAAACAAAGTAATGAAAAATATTTCTGAAATAAGTGTGTTTTATAGAGAGCTTTTGAATGCACTTAATTGTTTCGTCCCTGATGTTTAATAAATTCCAGAGTAGTGGACCAGCCACTTGAAAATGCATTTATCCCCTGTCAAGAATCTATTGATTAACAGGACGTGTACTTGCTAGTTACCGTTCTTTAGATGCCATATGGCATAAAAGATACTAAGAAATTTGAAAACAAAATTTTAAAATGGGTCATATAAGGGGAGAAACATTCTCGTAATGGTATAAACTTACATGAGAATTCATCTAGATTTTTCGAAACGTAACAAGTTTAAATGAATTTAAAAAATGTCGCAACATTTTTCTTCTGCATTTAAAGATTATCGGAACCTTGAAATCGCCAAAATAGGACTAAGCTTTGGATGTTTGGTCTTAGTAACGTTTCGATGAATCCTTTATTATACAATACTTCAATAAGTCCACTTGATGCTTTTATAAAGATAGAAAAACATACATTTAACATGTTTTCTCATTTCAGATTTAGAGGTTTCTATTGCAGATTATTAGCAGTTTCACTTTTGTTTATACATATTTACAAGAACTTGGTTTTAGAGTGTTCTCTGCTAACTAAAGTCCATATCACACATGTTCTGACAGATCGTATTTTGTTGTTGTTGTTGTTTGCTTGTTTTGATTTTGCCGTATCAAATCAAAATTATATCGAACTTTTCTTCATACAATTTTACAAGTAAAAATCAAAAATATATCAAACATTACAGGCAAAATTTATAGAGGAGTGGGCCAGAAGACCAGAAATACTATTTTCTGCTGCTGCTGCTAAGTTCCAATAGTCCTCAGAGAACCGTCGGAATTCTCCTGTCTGCATTTTCTCTTACCACGACCATTCCGCATTCTTGATCGATGTTGTCAATCCAACCTATTTTCCTTCTTTCCTGGCCTGGCCTTTCCTTTTACTTATTACACTGTCATCTATACTAAACTATCTGAACGTCGTTTTCAATGTCCATACATGGAGAGCTTTCTCTTTTTCAAATCAAAAAAATCAAATCAAAAAGTCATTTATGTCCTAGCGCCAGTATCATACAAATGTTTTAAGGCGCTCAAAGCTCAAAAAGTTACTGCTCGTAGGCATCCTTAAAAAGATGAGTTTTGAGGAGAGTTTTAAATTGTTCTTGCGTGCAGTTCTTTAAATGGCCTGGAAGTCTGTTCCATAATTTAGGACCATAGACAGAGAAGGCACGGTCACCAAATGTAACGCACTTGGTTCTTGGCTCAACTAGACATGTACCGTCCGAGCAAGATGATCTTAACTTCCTCTGAGTCTTTCTTGTAGTAAGCATGTCAAAGATGTCAGACGGAGCATTGCCATGAAGTGCCTTATGGACAAGAGTGAGAATTTTATAGTCAATTCGCTGCTTGATGGGAGTCAGTGAAGATCATTGACGAGTTCAGATGTAATTGGGTCAAGCTTGCGTTTTCTGTATATAAGTCGCGCAGACGTTCGTTGAATGTTCTGAAGTTTGATGAGTAATTTCTTGTTAATACCAACAAGCATTTCTTGTCAATACCAACTGGACAAGAGTCAATACCCATAAACACCTTGGTGTGACACTTTCATGCAATCTGGACTGGGGAACCAATATTGACGAGGTTACTAGTAAGTCTCAACGCTTACTTGGTTTTATTCGTAGAACTATCGGGTCCAATGATCCTGATACTCTAAAGAAACTTTATTCTGCGTTGATCAGACCTATTTTAGAGTATTGTGC
>JXSR01S038713.1:0-12043 GCA_000969725.1 Ophiothrix spiculata
CTACAAAGGAATTTACGGAACTTCCCCGTTTTTTCCACATATTTACGGTAAAATCCCGTAAAAAGACGTCAATTTTACATTTCATCCGTAAAAATTTTCTTACGGGAATTCACCGTTGAAAAATACTGGTTTTCTACCGTAAAAATACGGTCATTTCTTAGAGTGTACGATTAAAATATGGATTGGATGTATGGGGATTATTGCCGACATTTACCTCATTTAAGTCATTATCATGGGGGTGAAGTTTGTATGATACCAAATCCTCAAATCTGCTATTCATTATTGTTTGCGATGAAGGCTGACTCGTTTTCAAATGTGAATGCCCCGTCCCCGGGGCACTCACATTTGAAAAATAACACCAAATAATGGGAGTATGCGGCAACTACCTCAGAAGAAGGAGGTCAATGAAATCAAACAAATAAAAACGTTTTATGCGTGCTTGGTCATCACCTGTTAAAGGAAATTACCTTGTTGAGTCACATGCTCTGGAACAATCGCAGAATTCCTGAACATATTCACATCTTTTGGTGTATGCTAAACATATCTTTTGCGAATGGTCATTGGTTGCAGATACTAGTGGAAAACATATGCCGATGTCTTGGTTCTGTTTCTTACAATCGTGTTTAGAAGCACCACCTCTAAAGAAACATTCAGTATGAGCCGCCTCTTTCATTTTGCACAATGTTAGACCTGTACATTAAAACAGAAATGATCATAAGTCATGAATTGGTCAGAAAACGTGTAACATACCAATAAATGCGAAATTTGAATATTTCTCACCATAGGATTCAGTGGCGTAGCCAGACTTTTTGGTCGGTCGGGGGGGGGGGAGGCAAAATAAATTCAAGTCGATTTTAAAAACTGACAAGGAAAAAAAAAACAACAAAAACTTTAGCGATTTTTTCACATCTTTTCATTTTTTCTACTTTTCTCGTTTGGCAGTCTTGCAGCAGCTTTCTTATTTTTCTTGTCCTTCCCGATTTTCCCCGCTTGCTGTCACAATTTTGCGCTCGATTAAGTTTTGTCAATGGGAGGGGGCAGTCTGCCCCCCTGCCCCATGCTGGCTAAGCCACTGCTATTATAAGTCTACATATGAAACGGATATTATACAGGGTGTGTGAAAATTATACAGGGTTTAACTGAAAAAAATGTGTGCTGATTTTCTTCTCTTCATATACCTATATTATTCTAAACAGCTACAAACATAAAACAAAACAGGTATGGATATATAACAATAAAACATAGGCTCTCAATAAGAAAATAAAATTGTTCACTTAATGCCCATACGATGAAATACACAGGGTGGTTAAAATTATATTATATCCATTTCAAAAGGATCGTACACCTGCATGAGATATTTGTTAAGTTCTTTATATATCTTAGCAATAGTTAGAAGTATGATAATGCTTGAAACACAAATAACACTCAAATTTCTGCTTACTATGACCATTTTGCTGCATTTTTGGTATAGAGGGTGATCAAAGTTGCCTTATCTCAATAATTAACCTGACCCAATAAACTTTGGTTTGTTTGTTATTGTTAATCCGTGTAATTATGGTGTTATGCATAAACAACAAATCATTATTGTTATTCATCAACATTTTCACAACGTACGGATCTTGTCCAGAGGTGGTTTTCAGGATATCCCACAATGCATTATTCTAATACACTGATTGTACAATATGCCTGCAAATCCAATTCAACTCCTATACTTGTACAGGTTACTGAGCTTTTTGAGGTGTCAGCAATGTGGGTAAACACTGGGCTATTGTGAAAAGAAACACATCCCTATAAAGATATGAATGAGTACTATTTAATGGAATTCTCAAATTCCTACTAGCCCCTTGCCCAGAAAACCATTATTGCCTATTATATATCAGTGTATCAGAATAATGCATTGTGGGATATCCTGAATACCACCTCTGGATCTTGTCATAAGAATTTCGACCTTTGAACATTGTTGAAACTACTTGTGGAAATACCTTGAAAATGAAAAACGTTTATCATCGTCAAACTTTATTCAATACATTGCTTGAAAATTGTATTTGCATTGATTGAGACATATATACTTTTTGCTGTCGTTTTGCAGATCATATCCCGAATTATATCAATTATGTAGATGTCAATATCCTTGCCAATGACAAACAAGGAATTATAGCATGATTCATCAACTCTCTGTATCTCATTGAACTGAAGCGTTTATTTATTTATTTGTTTATTTATTTATTTAATTATTCATTTTCATTCACATAATTACATACCTCTATATTCACTTGGCGGTGCCGGAGGCATCTCTGAACACACAGGTCTTCTTCCATTGCAAGAACAATAAGTGCACTCAGCCCTATATAAAAAATAGATCAAGTCTTAACTTAAAATATTGAAATAAAGGGTCTAAATATTTCAAAACATTTTAAATATACAGTGCTGCCCATAAAGTTGGCATAACATATTTATTTCAGTTATTTTACGACATCTTAAAAACCTATTCCACCACGACCCTCTTTTTGTAAAGTGACGGGCGTTGAAGGATCATTTTGTATTTTGCTTCCAAACATTCTCTTGGCGTGGTCAAGACCTTTAATCACTTGCTTATCACTCTTTTACATAATAAACATTCCATATGACCACTCAATTTGAGTAGTGAAGTGAAATGTTACACGAATCGTGTGAAATCAGAATTTAAAAAAGGAAATGAGATGTGTGGAAAGTGTGAGAGCAACGTTTGCAGCTAAGTGTGTTAACATCAAAGTAAAAATGTATGCAAAATGTTGTAATTTACCGAAAACTATTTTCTTTTTTTCAAATTTGATGCTTGTTTTAACCCTCGTCTACCCAGGCTTTTTTTTGTAACACGTCTATACCCAAGGGGGGGGGGGGGGGGGGCCCCCATAAATTTTTGGAACGGAATCCCTATGAACTTGGTTTTGCTATCAATAGATAGGTATGGTCCTCCCCTATCCAATGATACCAAGATCACAAAAATCGGCCAAGGCGTTACGTAATTATGACGTCATAAAGCTCGTTCGGATCGGAAAATCGGGATTTTGGCAAAAATGGCCACCAAATCAATTTTGTTTTTCCTAAATGAACGGTTTTTTGCAAACAAAGAAGGGAAATGATAATTCTAACATGCCCGGCAAGTTTCGTATAAACCAATTGGCATCAAACAAGCTTTATAAAATGGCAAAATACCGTATTCATATAATTTCATTAGGGCCTTTGCAAATTGTAGAACGTATTAATCATATCAATGGCTTCCTTTTACAATTACACTTATTACACCAAACGGAAACGATTTCTTGAAGACATTAGAAGAAATTTTATAAGCTTTGTATCATGCTGTTAAAATACATAGGCTACATAACATCTTCCTCACGCGTAAGTGGATGTTAAACACCTTATTCTTATAGTTTTGTTTATATTTGCAGTGTATTGGAAAATTATGGACTAAATGAACACGGCTCTCATTCATCTGGGTTGGTACATAAATATTATGAATATTTTGAATCTAGATAACCAGAAAATAATACTCACAATCAACCTAGTCAAGCAAAGGGTAATGGTATTACCCGCAACGTTGGTTAGTGGTGAGTATTATCAAGGAGGATGGTATTATTTTCTGGATGTCTAGATTCAATTCATAATATTTATGGACTTAACAGACTTTTCTACGCGTGAACTAGATTTTCTATGCAATCTAATTTGAAATGGATAATTCACTTTCTGCGGAAATTTGACATAAATGAGCAATTGAACTTTTGCGTTTTGAACTGGTTTATCCATCATTGATTTTATTTTTAAACCAGTTTTACTGGAAACAATTTCTAAAATCAGATTTTGGATGTGAACCCGGTAACAGATTAAATCCTTTATTGCTTATACAACCTAAAATTAACTTCAATGAAGCGCTATCTACAATAACATGCACTCAGTGTCCAGAATTTCCAATGAATTTCAGGTTATCACATGACAAATCTATGACGTCACGTGATTGGATATACGGTGTGCTATTTATGTCGTTTGTAAATTTAGAATATGAATAAAAACGAAAACAAGGTTTATTGACAATCTGATAGTACAACTTGGACATCTTATCGACTTTAACACTGCCACATTTCTTGACCAATATAATGACCAAATGAAGCAAAGAACCGAGTGAATTAGCTTTATATGTTAGATCATGATCGATCATAATGACACAATGCTCATTCTAAGAAATGATATCAATGCAGTCAACCTATGTAAAAAGGGCAAATATTTTCGATCACTTTTTGAAACGAAAGAAAAAACTCTAGTGCAACTTGCACACCACACTCACCCAACCCACCTCGAAACACACATCGCTCACCCAGATGAACGCAGTTGATGTTTAATACACATTTAACAAACTTGTTACCATAATGTGATAAAAAATGCATTTAATACAGCTCACTAGAGCAGGATTGCTCAATAGAGCAGGCTCTTTTATAGTAGTTCTTACTTTAATTTGTTCTTAAATAAACCCCCTCTCACTTTATATAACATACAACTGCACCAAACAACAACAACAACAACAACAAAACAACAACAACAACAATAACGACTGCGGCATCAAGAGCAACAGTTAACACTTCTAACCCTTCTCTTATTAAAGGGGTGGGGTGAGAGTGGTAACCAACCCCCACACTATTACGGAGAAAGGGGCGTAAATTAGGATAACTACCCTGTACAATTACATAATTTACGAGAAATTGTTCGTTATTTTACGTCTTTCTGTAAAATTGTCCATTATTTTACGACTCTCTGTAAAATTTCCTGACTTACTTTTGGGTGGTTCTATTTCAATTTCATAGGAGGGGGGGGGGGGTGTAAACTTTGTTCTAGCCTTTTGCATTCACTCCATGATAAAGACCTAAAGTCAATCTAGTCCCCATAAACTAGTTACAATGCAATGCTATTGTAGGACTTTTTGATTTCATCGTGTAGCAGTTATTATCATGTAGCACACATGTTTATTTAATGAAGCAGGTTTTCAATAGCAAGTTTCTTATTAGTTAAAGATACATCACAAGTTAGGAACCTGAACATCTATATAGGTCAACACTTTGAGTTAAGTGAATAGAACTAAGATAAGTTTTTCAAAATATGCAGACCAGTTTACATCGCCTGAAAAAATCCACATTTCATAACAGCATTCTTATAATGTATCGCTGCTGTGAAAAAGGGTTTTATTTCAAAGTATCAGGCTTATATATATTGTTCCAAATTTGTACCCAGAATTAAAAACTTCTAATGAAAAATATATGTACTATTTTTTCTCATATAGAATGATTCCATATATGTGTAATGTAAACCTCGTTGGGTACTTTCTCCCCTATTGCCCCAAAATAACAAAATTTAATATAAAATAAGAATGTTTTATTAACAAAACCTGATTTACCCTGATCTGGCCTTTGGTCTCCCGTAACAAATAATCCTTAGAACACGGGTGGAAAGTTTTTACCCTTAAAGGACCCCTTGAAATATAATGCAATATAGAAATCTACAGCAGGTTATAAGTCATAAACAAAAACATGAATAAAAGTGATCTAAAATTAGAGTTATATTTATTATTCCGGTTATAAATAAAATGTCATTTAGTTTTCTCTTTCTCTGATCTTAGTCATTGTAATAAACTTAGTAGTAATTCAATCAACATTTACAACTGTTACGGTATGACTCATAGAAATTGTCTATCCGATCTGAAAAAGGGGAAAAGTTGGATTCTAGTATAATGTACCACGTGTATCAAAAAAAATTGTGCACGGTTTAGAACTGATTTTGACCTTGATAAAAGCACTATACCATAATTTTCTTGTTATTGTAGTAAAGCAAATTTAATATGCTTTCAAATGCAGAAAAAATGATGGAAATCGGATGAAAAACAAAAAAGATATTACCAATTTTGAAAGTATCTCTTTTTCTTCCATTCCAATGGGATTTACATAGTTAAGCAAGATATTACATATAACAATTACTAGTTATGGCATTATGATAAAAGCTAAAAGTACTTACAAAATTGGTCATATCTTTTTTATTTTTCATCCGATTTCTATAAATTTTTCTGCATTTGAAAGCTTATTTAATTTGTTTTACTATAATAACAAGAAAATAATGATTTGGTGCTTTTATCAAGGTCAAAATCAGTTTTAATCCGTGCACAATTTTTTTTTCATACACGTGGTACATACCTATACAAGGCCATACATTTGAGTTAGAATGGATGTGCAGGTTTTTGGTGTTGCCCCCTAAGATAAATGGTTGTGTGTAACTTTAGGATTAATGAGTAATCGCTAATACCTATTGATGATCTAAGCGAAAAATGTAACTTGTGTTACATGCATTTGAATGGAACCAAGTTTATAAATAATATCTTGTATCAAAATATCTTTTATTAGGTTAATAAGTTAAAGGTAAGTTACGGAAAGAAGAAACAAAAAAATAATTTTATTTCCAAAACGAAATGTGATTCTGCCGTAATATTTCATTTAATATGAAAAAAAGAAGAATATTTTGGTACATGTACATAAATCACGAAAAGTTTGAAAAAAGTTGAAGCAATCGGACTATGCTCCTTTAGGGTTATTTAAAAACAAAATGTTTGTTATTTAAAAAGAAAAAAATATTACATAGGTCTACCACTTCCCAAACATGTGTTAAACAAAAGAATATTATCGGAAGACCTCAAAAGGGAAAAACAAACTGCCTTTAAAAAGGTTGTAGTTGTAACAACTATAATATGCATGAAGATTTCGACAAAAATGGCACCATGAGTTAATCTTTAAAAGTTTAAAAGTAGATGTTAGCTGAAAAGGGCATTTAACTATAACTCTTTCTGTTATCTTTTTTCCAAAGTCATTGACTTCTATCTATGTCTTTGGGTGTACATTTAGACTCAATCGAACATTTCCGGTTTTAGACAATAACCTTAAAAATGGCGGCAGTTATCGTAGTATACCTAATTGATAGAACCTTAAACATATGATGACGAGATGATATCATTTAGGTATATTAATTGTGCGGCATTCACTTGAAGAGGAAAAACTTGCTTGACTCCTGCTAAAAAGATATATTGTAGTTTTTAGGGTTAATGTTTAAATTTCTCACCATTTTTATATTTAGGCCTAACAATTTGAAAGTGCTCTTCCATCTTGCTCATATCATTCTTGATAAATCAGGCATCGAACTGTCAAAATAAAGTAAAGGGTGTTTATAGGTCATGTGTGCTTTCATATAGGCCTACTTTAGTAATTAGAATTGACATTGCAGTCGAAAACAAACATTATTCTAACGCTAAATCTTCCTATGATATTTGTATTTTATCATGCTGTTTCACTTTTGAAAGCAGATATTTGTCATTAAATTATGTTTTTACCATATAGTTTGTTCATTTGTTGTTGTTTTTGTCCAAGGGGACTTCCCTTTTTCTAAATGCTGGACCCTAGGGGTTTACTTAGTACAAAAGGGCAGTTATGGGGACGTGCTGCAAATTCGGGTAGCAAAATCAGGCTCTTCTGGCATTTCATCGGTTCACTTTCTTCGCAAAATATGATATTTTGATGGGTTAATTTTTCATAATTTTATAACATTTGCGCATAATGGCACAAATTTTGACATTTCTCTCAAAACATAAGATATTTTTGCCAAAATAGTGCAAATTTGGGCAGAAAAATGTGTTTTTTGATTAAATTTGACTCAAGATTTGGTATATGAATCATGGGTCCCCTTTTCTTGAAAATTGGTATTTGGATGGATGGCTTTTCAATTTGAGGGGCTGAAAATGTGTAGGAAATCTCACTCAGATATTTTCTTTGTCAGATATTGTCTTTTGTTTACTGAGTGTTATTATAGATGTAGATATAGAGAAATGTTTTTGTTTCGAATTTTAAGGTAGCCAGTATTTTGAGGACTTTATTTAGAGTCCCTTAGAAAAAAGATAGATGGAGATGGTTACAGAGAGGGTGTGCAATATAATTAATGTAAACATTAAATATTGTTAAGACAACAATATCAATTAATTTACTGTAAACGGCTGACGATGTCCAACTTGAAAAAAGTCTCATGATCATATTAAGTGTTTAATTTTTTACTTATAGTAAAATACTGGTGTTTCGATGTTTCTCGGTAATTAATTATGCATATTTTATGCAAATGAAAAAACTATTTCATTAAAATCTTGCTAAAAATAAACCTGGATAATTTGAATATTGCTCTATAAGAATTCATGCCAAAAATATCAAATTCGAAACTTTCCGAACCACTGAAGTTTGTTTTATGAATAGAATAGAACAATAGACCAGGGAACAGGTCTCGTGACGCTCACCGCTGCACTACCTGAATGGATAGCAATTTACTCAAAAGTTGAACGTGCACAATGGTGCATGGTCCGACAAATTAAGGCGAGTTAACTCACATGTGCGGTTGCATAGTGCTTAAGTGAGGAATGGAAACAATGGTGTATTTGGACTCCCTAACAACATGCATATTAAGTGCACTATAAAGTGTTGGTTTCTTACCATGGGCAAATATCTCGCTGGACTTCCAACTCCCGTCGATCTTGCATCAATTCTCCCATATCTCCAATATCATAGTCTTCATAATCCTGATAATCTACACTTTCACTTACGTGAATTGGATTATATTTTGAACCTTTACGTCCCATACATGAGATTTCTTCTGTAAAAATCACAATAAGAAATCCCAACAAGCCAAGCGCAATGTGTCGTTCCATTTTCTTATTTCCATCAATAAATTTAGTATTGGTAAAAATAATCCGTGTGATTTTACCGGCACTCAATAACACAATTTTTTTGGTGGAAATTTCAATCAAAATGTGTAATCTGCTAAAAAGAGCATCTGTATGGCGTCTGTTCGATAACCATTTCCATTCATATGTACATATAACTTGGTTATTTCATAGATCAAAATCAAAACCAGCAACTAAGCAATTCAAGGGCACTAAACCAACGAGTCATAGGTTCCATGTAGTTGATATTCCTTTTTGTCTGTTCCGTATGAACTCAATTCACTGATGTTTCAAAAGCTGCCACAAAACCGGATGTGGAATCTGACTGATATGAATAACTGTCAGTAGTTCAAGAACTTTCAAATCGTTGCAACACAGTTGTTTTGTTTTTCTTAAAAAACTCCTTCTGCATTAATATACTTGGTTATTTTTCGGTTTCAACCATTCGTTTATTTCATCACAGAATTCCGATTTCCTTTTTTTTTTTTATATTGGAAGCATTTTTAAAGCAACAGAGAAACACTTCTCTCTTCACTTCACCCCGGGTGTTCACGTCAAAATGATTTTGTAGAAGGTAGCTACGCTACGACTCACTATGATGACAGAATAATAATAATAACTAGTTTTGTTTATAGTCGGACGTAATATCCGTCATCAAAATTTTAATCCGGACATACATTCAACCTCTGATAAAGGTAGAAGGGCACTATGACCAAACGCTTCAAATAATCGCGTCAGTTTTACTTTACTAGCTTCAATCAGGAATTTTCATTGAAACAAATCCGCTCAGTTACTCGGGAAGGGGGCATATCGTTGAGAAAAGGGATTTATGGTAATTTTGATCGACAATGCGAGGATTTGCGAGAATTTTTGTTTGGATATATCAAAATAGGCAATACCAAAAACTTGTTCAAAAGCGCGTCCAGGGTTTTGTCTTAAGGGTCTGAAGTCCAACACCACCACCCCACCCACCCGACGCAAATGTGTTAAAAACCTTGTAAAATCTACAGTTTTTGATGATTTTAGGCATTAAACCCCTGCATATCACTGGAAACGTCCATACAATGTAAAAAATGTAATTGGACAAACTTCGTAATCTATAGATTACAGGGAAAAGTTATGAAAAACGGTGATAAGGGGCGTAAAGGTAAATACCCTGGACCATCACAGAAATTGACCGTTATTTTTAGTCAATGAAATTCACGGGGCTACGTGGAAAAAATTGCAACATGAGATTGTTTTGGCTCAAATTAACTATTGATTATGATGACCTCCCAAACATATTCAATAATGTAGGAAAATGTAAGCAAATGTAAGCTTGTCAAAATTGGTTTAATTTATATAAAACAAAATGGCTGCCAAATATGTTGTTTGGGAGGTCATCAACAGTTAATTAATTTCAGCCGAAAAATCTCTGTGTTGCAATTTGGCCACGTCAAATCAACAGATTTACTAGCTTATTTACGACTTTCTTTCTTTTAACATTTAGAAAGTCCGCAATACTGCTTTCTTTAAAAGTCCACAGGAGAAAGTGCTGCCGAAAAAAGGTCACTTAATTGTCTGTCATTGAATGTCGGAAAAGGGGAATCTTTTCTTTGTTTTTGCCCTGGATGTTTCTGTATCTTTATATGCTCAAACATACTTTACATCAGTTACTGTGCTTGGCAAATACTTGTTCATATTGAAGTTGTCACAAATGTCAGTAATCCTTGCTTTAGTAAAACTACATGTGGATAGTCGATTATCTCTCGTGATTACAACTTGGAAATATGAGCCCCCCCCCCCCCCCCCTTACACCAAAAAAAAAAAGAGCCTGATGCTATTACAGAGAGGAAACATCAAATTGAAATTGGCCAATAAATGAAATGAATACACCCTTCATCAGAATGATATCCCGGTCATAAAAACAAACGCCATTACAAAATAAAATGCACAATTTGAGATCGTCAACTGATTGTGACAGTATCACGCATGAACTATTGCTAAAAGAGACGTGAAATGCATTTCAGGGATCATTTTTATAAGTGTCTAAAGCTTCTCCGAAATTAAAGTCTTCCTTATCGCTACTTATATCTATAAACTATAGATTCCTTCAACGGACATGGTTCAGTTTGGAAAGTACGACTTGTAACTTGTTTTAGTCAGAATTATAGCTGAGAACAGGAATTTAAGATGAAAATTAGAACATCTTTAACTACCTTGGGAATTCCAAATAAAGAAATAACAATTCTATACACTTTAAAAAAGAATCGGTCCCTAATACATAATGTTATGTGAACATGAATTATTTGTTTTTATTGATTAATTGTTAAATTTAATTGGAAAAACTTTCAGATGATAGGAATTTCCAAAATTAGATCATTAATTAGAACATCTTTAACTACCTTGGGAATTCCAAATTGCTATTAAAAGTGTTTATATTTATCTTACATTGCAAGTGAACTGCGGGAAATTCCAAGTGTGCTATTGCTATTAACTGTTACAGTAATGATAACTTGGGGGAATTTTTTGTGTGAATGTGAAAACTTTTGTCTGGGCCGGGTGATTTTTTTTTTGGCAAAACTGGCTCTGTTGAAATCTCATGTATGGGACGTAAAGGTTCAAAATTCAATCCAAGTCAAGTGAGTGAGAGTGTAGATTATCAGGATTATGAAGACTATGATATCGGAGAGATGAGAGAACTGATGCAAGATCGACGGGAGTTGGAAGTCCAGCGAGATATTTGCTCATGGTAAGAAACCAACACTTTATAGTGCATTCATATGTATATATTATAGCTGGGAGAATCTGAAAACTGTAAATACTAGTTTTGCCCTGCTGTTACGGGATAACATAATTGGGTAACTGGATTATATATATATAATTTAGATTATTAAAGCTATGGTCCCTTATCATGAACAAGACGGGGGAATGTATTTTTGGTACACGTGGTATAGAGGCAAGGCGTTACAGTGGATACTTGTGGGGGGATTTGATTTTTGTCACGATGGGCTTATTTCATATAAGAGCGCCAGACAACATACGTATTTAGGCCTACAAGTGCGTCTTGATTGAGGCGTGTTTTTTTTAATTATTATTGAGGCTTTTTTTAAAGTTATTAAGCATATATTAAGAATCGAAAAAAATAGTTTTGACAAAAATCAAAATCCTATATGACAATATTTTTTTCGTAAAACTTGCATTTTTTATCAAATTTTGCATAGACTTTTGTACAATATTTCGAATTAAATTCATGTTATCTTGAAAATGCGTGATAGGAATCTTTTAAAACTTGCA
>JXSR01S038713.1:66703-79105 GCA_000969725.1 Ophiothrix spiculata
TAATATTTAAGACCATTGATTTGAAAAATCCAATTTATCAATTTATACTTTACCCAGCTGCTTCACAGCGTTTGGTATAAATTCGGTTTGTTTGTGATAGTTTATTATCTTTTAAAATTGAAAAAAGAACATTTCTATTTGCGTTTAAATAAATTACAGGAATCACCAATTCTGGATACCGGCTGGATGTTACGCCATCAGTGCTGGGGTGGTAGGCACATGCTGGGGCACACAATTGGATATCATATTCCTTGACGCTTTTGGCGTTGATGAGGTAAATTCTCAGCCTAGTTTACCAATAATTGAATTTCTTCACGGGCCCATATTATTCAGATTATTAAACTATACACACATATTAGACTAGTCGATCTATGAAAATACATGGGGGTACGTGGACAAAATTGCAACACAAGATATTTTGGTTGAAATTAACTGGTGATGACCTCTCGAACAACATATTAAAAATGTAGAAAAATGTACGCTTGTCAAACTTGGTTAATTTGCATAAAACAAAAAGGCTGCCAAAACAAGTGGTGAAATTTCAAAATTGGTCAAATCTTGTTCAAAACCAGACGAACATGTTCCTCTCATCACAAGGAAGCAGAAAAAGTATACTTTTACCTATGTCCGAAATATAGTTCTGGAGTTATAGCCAAAAATGTGAAAGGTCATATTAGAGGTCACGGATTTGGCCCTAGGGGAGTCGAAAATTTCAAAATTGTCCGATTTTGTTCAAACTGATCTCAAATTGTTCCTCTTGCATAAGTGTCTACACAAAGTGATATTTTTAAGTATGTCAGGTCAATTGTTGCCATGGTAGCAGGCAAAACAAAGTCCATATTTACCATTGCATTGGTGCCTGTAGCACAAAGTTTTCATTGACCTGTAACCATAGCAACAAATGATCTGATGTACTTTAAACTATTATTTTGTGCAGACAGTTTTGCAAGAGGAATAGTTTGAGACCAGTTTGAACAAAATCGGATAATTTTGAAATTTTGGACTCCCATAGGGCCAAATCCGTGACCTCTGATATGACCTTTCACATTTTTGGCTATAACTCCAGAACCATATTTCAGCCATAGGTAAAAGTATACTTTTTCTGCTTCCTTGTGATGAGAGGAAAATGTTCGTCTGGTTTTGAACAATATTTAACCAATTTTGAAATGTCACTCCTTGTTTCGGCAGCCATTTTGTTTTATGCAAATTAACCAACTTTGACAACAGTACATTTTCCTACATTTTGAATATGTTGTTTGGGATGTCATCAACAGTTAATTTCAACCAAAACATCTTATGTTGCAATTTTGTCTACGTCAAATCAACAGATTTACTAGCCTATATAGGCTTATAGCCATTCATGATTAAACACTGTGGTAATACAAATATTGTAATTCAAATTAACAACGCATTTACTAGTATTGGCGCCCAATTTCGAAAGAAACGTCAATGTTTACACATAAAAAGCACCATGGAGAAATCAAAGGAAATTTTCTCGCAGAAATTTGCGTTATTACAAATTCTGGCGACATGCAGAAAATACCATTTTCGCGGTAACTAATTAAGTGGTCCTCGCTGACACTGTATAATATCCATTTTCCGCGCTTTTTTTAGAACAACTTTGATGAGGGGGTGGGACTATCAATTGATAGTCTCTTTCATCCGGCCTGGGGTTTGTAGTGTGTAGGCCTACGAAATGTCTGTCTGTTCATCAGTGGCGGCGGAAGGTAAAAATTTTAAGGGGAGACGGCTTTTTTTGAGCAAAAATGGCCGGAGGAAAATTAAAAAAATCTGTCAAATCGGCTAATTTCAGCTAAAAATTATATAAAAAAATCGTAAAATTTGCGCAAAAATGACAAATTTTTACTAAAAATTGACAAAATATCTGAAAATTCGCGCGAAGCGCCCAATTTTTTTTAAAATTTTTAACGTTTATATTATCAAAACAAAGGGAAAATTTCAATTTCCTTTCCTTTTCTTTCTTTCTTCTTTATTTTTTGAGGGGGTCCCTCCCCCCTCGTGAAATTTAGGGGTGGGGGGACGAGTCCCCCCTGTCCCCCCCCCCCCCGGGTCCGCCGCCTATGCTGTTCATATATATTCAAAGATCACAGTGATTTAATACTGTTAATCAATTCTTGTAATAATCTTTTGTGGTTACGTTTCAGATAACCATTGGCTGGATAGGATTCTATGCCAACATCGTCGGTATACTCGGCAGCATTATATTAGCATTGTAGGTACTAACACTCCCGACGCTGTTTTCAGTACTTTTTTCGAAATGATTATATAAATCATCTGATGTCACGTTTTACATCTTTTGCTTTTGCCAATCAAAGCATTCTTCAATGTATATAGCTTCTCAAGATACCCAATTTATTTGAAAACTTACATGAAAGTCAATCATGTATGTTACAACGTTTAGCTAAAGGCGGTGTCACACATCACCGTACCGTGCGAATAACGTACTAATAACGTACACTGTTTGGTAATCGATATACATGTATTTCAATGACCAAACCAGTGTACGTTATTAGTTCGTTATTCGTACGTTTCGTGATGTGTGACAGAGCCTTTACTCTCATTTTCGACATATTTCAGATTCGTCGATCGGTTAGGTGGTAAAATCAAAACTGTTCTCATGTTTCTTACTGCTGTCGAAGTTGCTTTTGCCATATGGATTTTATTGATGACTTTAAAAGTCATAACATTTCATTTAGGTAAGGTGTAAGTGTAGGCCTAGTTGTTATTTTGTTTGTGTAGAATAACTTTAATAACTTGTTGTTTAACATTTTCAACGGACCTAGATAACCAAGTAAATTTAGAAGCTAATCAAATATCAAATCAGAACAATACAAACGAACAAGCACAATTATAGCATCGTCATTTCTGATCGATAAAACCATGTATTCAATAAATAGGAATTTGTCTAAGAATTTTACTAATCAAAATATTTCATTAAGACGGCAGGTAAAACAATGAAATGACAGTGCTTTTTCTTTTTTCACAGCTAGTTTATATGTGAGTCTTATAGGAATTTTGGTTATCATATATTCGACAATCCCGCTATATTTTGAGATTACCGTGGAAGGTACATACCCCGTTGCTGAAGGAATTACTGGCACGACAATGCAGTGGTTGTTGAATGTGTGTGTTGTTATATTTCTGCTGATTTTTATGGATCGTAAGATAGGTACAGTGTTTTTTTTTGTTATTTTCTCCTATTTAATGTGTCTCATTGTTATTAGCGTATACCCATTTTTGTCTCGCCTGAACGCGGTAAAGGAAGATACTTTACATTCACTTTTCTGTACGATATCCGCCGTCCGCAGCATATATTGCGAACAGTAACGGCTTCGATAACAAAACAAGGTCACATAAGGCTCATTCTCCGATAAAGCGTGCAACTTTACCATTTTCGTGTCGCTGACATATATCTTGTTTAAATTTGTTAAGACTATTTTGAATGATTTTAGTTGTTTAGTTTGCAGACAAGAGTCGCACTAGTAACATGTATTAAATTAGAAGTTGAAACATGTCGGGAAATAGCAAAAAATATTAGTCGAAAAATGAATTACCCTTACCATCGAGCTATTATACTAACTAGCTCGATGGATTTACCCATGTCGCCAGCCATACTGCGTTCTATAATACAGTGCAGCCCCACTCTTTTCACATGCATGCCATGCATGCGGGTCACATGCAATGTGTACATTTTAACAGTCCGAGTTAGGGAGGGTTAGGCTCTAATAAAAACTTTGTAACATCGAGTCATTATTTTTTATTACAAGAGCTTTTTTATTGCATGTCGTCAATAATGCCAACAGATACGTTATCATTTTTTAAATGGTCAAGAAACTGTAGAAATAATTAGGTAAATGGATTTTACCAAATGAGTTCAATCAGACTGACTTTGGTGTTATATAATATATTTGGAAAACAAAAATGTGTTTTTAAGGTAAAACATTTGGTAGCATATCAATGTCAATAAAGCCATATGTTTCGCTAGTGCCGCAACTGATACGTTATGTACATTTTATTACCCCTCGGGAAAATGCAATGCATTATGAAGGGGAATGCTATACCATTATTAACTATTGTAAAAGCTTACACATCGAGTGTAAAAAGTAAGTTGGTAAGTATGCGATGTTGACCATTAATGTACGATTTAGAAAAGAATCAAGCAGATACGTTATGACAGATACGTTATCTTAAAGAAGATGGAATATAATGGTATTAAGTGACCAAAGGGGGGGGGGGGGTTCCTTGGGGCCCTACCACAGGTTTTCACGCGTAGTATTTTTAAAAATCTCCCATGCACTGTTTCTTCTTCAGAAACCATAAGGCTCATTTCAGTGGAAACTGAACCTTTTTCTTTATTTCAAGCAAAAAATCAGCATTTTTATTCGACCACATAAACATATTTTTCAGTCATACATTTGTTACTTGATACGTGAGAAGTATTTTCCAATCAGAAATTGTAAAGTTTGTCTATCCGTGCATGAATGAGCACATGTTTTGTTTCAAAAATGTCACAAACGTTACCAAAAAGTTACACCTAAATGTCACAAACGTTACCAAACGTTACAACACAAAACAATGCATTTAAATAATTCCTGATGATATAATGTTCTGTAATTTTTATGAAATATTTGTAAATATGTTTCCCATAATCGGTGTAAGGCGCAATAAAAAAATTGTTGACACTTCAGAGAAATTGTACTTTGAAGTCATTCGGAGCAAAAAACCATTTCCGTGCGCGGTCACAAACGTTACCGAACGTTACAGGGACTTTACTCAGGATTTTGGCAATTGATTTAATTTTCAAACATCTACGTGTCTTGACCCCACCAGTGAGCACCATTATCAACAACAAACTCGTTGATATAATGTTTTTGCTAGGTTCTGTGGCCATTTAAAAGTAAAAATTTTCATTTTTTCGGTCACAAACGTTACTTTGGAATGAACCATAAGAGTTATTAGTAGTTAAAATTTTAAAATTCCCGAGACCAAAGTTGCGCACTTTATCGGAGTAAGGCCATTAGGGTGTCTTGAGTTATATTTGTGCTTTGAATATTTTTGGGGTATGGTCAAGGTTATTTAACACTTAAGTGACCAAGGTATTTCCCACCCGTTGGTGCCCAAGGGGGGGGGGGGGGGGGGGGGTCCCAGGGACCCCCTTAAAAAAACATCCTTCCGGTATGAATTTTACGTTGAAAGTCTGGTCAATGATAAAGCATGTAATAAGGATGAACTGTTTCAGAATGTCGGCCCAAAAACCATTTTTTGTGTCACGTCAAAACAATTTCCGCCAAAATGTCAAAAACCGTGTTCCTGAAGAAATTTTCGCATGATATTTTGCTCAAATTTGCACATTGCAAGTACAATTACATTGCAAAAATAAAATTAGAAAAAAGTTATTCGGTTTCGATTTTATAGGAAAATCAAATTTGAACAGCGCCCTCGAAAAATCACTTTATGCTAATTAGCACGAAAACGACTGGGTCGATTTGAATTGTTTTGCCCCTGAGGGACCCGCTGCGTTAAGTTTGACAATAACATGGAGCGGCGATGTAAAAAAAAATTCGCGTTTTCGCGCTACGCGTGAAAACCTGTGGTAGGGCTCCTAGGAACCCCTCCCCCCCGCCTTTGGTCACTTAAGTGTTAAGGTCAAAGACTCATGTCGTAGTTAATTTACAAAATTAAATAAAGGTCAACCTGAAGTCATCCATGGTCAGCTCAGATCATTTCAGGTCACTGCAACAATTAGTTAATGTTAATCCCACATTTATCAAATTTGCACTATGCATAGCCCTTGACCCAGAGTGTGTCCAACTAGGACAAGGTCAAGTTCATTCAAGGTCAGATAGTCATTTGATGATAAGTTTCTGAAAAGTAGATCTTAGGTCGTCAAAGTTCATCCTAGGTCATTCCAAGGTCACTTTAATAAATTGTTACACGTGATACCACGCGGACCAAACTTGCCACAAGAATAACTCAGTTAACCCAGGATGTGTCCAGGTAGAGGTCACGTACTTAAGGTCAAAAGCTCATGTCAAATTTCAAAAAGTAATCTAAAATTTGACCCAATGTCATCAGAAGTCATAGCAAATTTTGCCATAATCAAAACGCTTTGACCCTGCATGGACCAAACTTGTGCCATGAATAGCCCGAGGCTCTGGATGTGTTCTGATAGGGTCAGGACAAGGTCATTTAAGGTTAACAGATAGTTTAATCTCAAATCCAAAATTTAGTATTTACTGACCCAAGATCATGGCAAGGTAAATACGATAACTCATTAACCTTTGGTCCCATGTTTGTCTTGCACCAAGAATATTTACTTGCTGAGACTGATATGCCCTATTGGGTCAGTACACGAACATTTAAGGTCAAATGGTATCATTTTTGAGCAAAATCGTTCATGGTAGAAATCCGAAATCAGAAGAGAATGATAAAATATACTTTTCTCAAAGTTTTAGAAGGAAAATTTAGCATTTAATTCTTGTTGAATTTCTCATTTCTTACAGGTGTTCAGTGGATGAATTACGCCATGTTGGGTGCTGTAGTTGTGTGTTTACCAATGCTGTTATTGTATACAGAACGGTACAATCGGCTTTCACAAGATACTGCTCGTAAACATTTTTAAGTGAAGTGGAATTAGAGAACAGCCTACTAAAAGGAGTGTTTAATAAATTTGTGGCCTGGTGTAGAAGGCGATTAGTGGGATCATTTGGAAACTTTCACTTTTATCAAATTTATCCCACTTCAGTGTGTTCATTGGTGTCCTTATATCTCCTGACAAAATTATTCTAGCTAGGTTATTATGACGTATCTGAAGCCTATTACATAAAGGACCACACCATGCTTCCATAATCAAAGTGGGGAATAACAAGAGCATTTGATAACATTACAGTAATTTTGTATGGTAGAAATACTTCATTCGTGTTTCTTGGTCCTTTTAGAAAAAAATCAACATGAGCTGACCAAAACAGCTTGCTATCAAATTTTACTCCTAAATATTTAAACTCACCTACTCTTTCATTGTCGGAATTGTTGTATGTTAAGTGTACATCACTTAACTTTTCAAGCATTATTTTTGTACCAAAGACCATAAACTTTGTTTTTTTTAACATTTAAAGTTAGTTTGTTTACCTTGAACCATTCAGCTACCTAAATTAGACCCAACTCCATTTAAGTATTGAGATCTTATCTGATTTTAGCTTTACACATTGAGGAAGTATCATCTGCATACATTACGGTTTTAAATTCAGTTAAAGCATTTTGTAAACAGTTTATAAAAATGATAAATAATAAAGGCCTAAAATGGAGCCCTGGTGAATACCAATATCAATTGACTTAATGTCAGATAAAGTTGAGTTAACATTATCAGTTTGTACTCTATTATTTAAGTATGATTTAAACCATAATCATTCACCCCACTGACCCCATATTGTTGAAGTTTCCCAATCCGAATATTATTATTTACAGTATCAAATGCTTTCTTAAAGTCTATAAATAAAACACATGTAGTATCACCATTATCCATATTCTTTAAATGTAATCCTGAACAGCTAAAGGTGTTTTTTATCACCTTTTTATCATCTGAGTAATTACCATTCTTTTTCTCAATTGCTGAAAGTATACTTGATGTTTTGATTGGTATAATTGTCTCCCATAGATTGTTACTATTGTTTATGTTCTGACTTATAGCCTCAGTACATATTGTTTACTTTATTTCTTAGAGACTTCCAATCATCATCATTATTTGTCTCATGTGCTTTCGAAAAATAGTAATCCCAATTTTTACTTAGTCTTAAAAATTCACTATTCACCCATTCAGGTAAACACCCTTTGTCTTTCTTTTCCTTAAATGTTACATGCTTATCGCGTGCATTATTGAATGCAGACTGTCATTCATTAAGAGCTCGTTTACATAACATTATTCTACTCCAATCAATATTTTTGATTGTATCAATATAATCTGCTCCATAAAAGTTTTTGAAACATCTTGATTTAACAATTTTTGGTGGTTTCAAAGTTTCAACATACTACATTTTCTTAGAGGAGACGCGTAAACTAATCGGCAATAGCTTACCGTTATGTGAACTAGACGGCAAAGTCAACTTTTTGGCTTTTGGTAGAAACAAACTCATTTTGATGATTTAAACTGTGACATATATATGATGGCATGTCATTAGGTGGGTATGCTAAAAAGGTGGTGTTGTTACATTTTTTCGTGGGTTCTCGAACTTAATTTGATGTAAATTCACTATTCCTTGACCTATTGACTTGTTTAATGTCTCATTTAAAAGTTTACACTTTCTGCTATTTGTGGCAGTTATTTGGCCTTCATGGGTTACATAATGTAAGAGAGACAATAGTTTGAACTTGGCAGTACAAGGGTGGTGGTGCCTAAGGATGCGGTGCCTACGGATGCGGTAGATACCCAAATTGAGACAATATCGCCATTTTGGAAGGTTTGACACTGCTGAAACATTCACAAATGGATTCTGTGACCTCAAATACATACAGATAGTCACCAACATGGCTAAAATTTGGTATAAATTACAGTATTTGGCAAATTTATCATTTTTACACCTTCCTCAGACCCCCTCCCCCCTCGATCAGTTTTTTGGGCAGCACCTCCTCATATGTTGTCCGATTTTGACAAATTTGGTGTCAAAATGTTCAGGGGATCAAGCTGCATCAAATAAGAATTAGGACAGAATGATTTGAAACATCACAATTTTCTCCCCTTGCATAGCCCGCCTCTAATTAATTGAAGGTCATCAACTCCAAGACCCTAAGGGGTCTGTTTCAAGTTTAATGCATCAAAGTAACTATTAAAATGTTCAGAACACATCCTGAAAAAATGAACTGTTTACCATTAATCATTTCAATTTATGACTTGCTTTAGTAAAAACAGGCAATTTTCAGAAAAACGCTTTTGAAAATTACAGTTTGCATTGCCGTCTATGGAGTAATTAACCATTAATTAGCTCATTATGCCAAAACAAAAGTGATATTTGGCTAAAAAGTTACTTGAATTAAAAGAGATCAATAATATTAACATCATATCAAACAATTGTTTTTTGACCATTTTGACCATGTAACACATTTTTGACCCACCTCATGAAATGCCACCATATAGTATAAATGTAGAAAGGGACTCTTCCAACTAGTGAAGATATCTGAACCACATTGCCGATTAGTTTACGTGTCTCCCCAATTTTAATTTATTATGAATGATTACTTACGCCTAAACTATGAACACCAGATGAAATAATAAGTTCTGAGTTTTGACACAAATATTAAGTCATTTTTGTTTTACTAGTTTCAGTTATTCTAGTATAATCTACTATAAATTGTTTCATATTAGAATTATTTGACAACATTGTCACTTTCTTTAAATTACCAGCTTTAACCTGATCTAAATTGAAGTCTCCACAAATATACAGATCGTTATATAGATTGTTACATTTTTTTAACATTTCATCTAGTTTATCAAGGAAATCTACAGTACAGTCTGGTGGACGATAACTACTACCAACAAGAATGAGTTGGTATTTGTTAAATTAATTTCAATAAAGACCCCTTTAATATCATTACCGTATAAATCCCCATTTTGTTTTGACAAAATACTATTTTTGACATAACATTAAACTCCACCACGTATTTTACCATTTTGCCTATTTCTGAGTCATCAACATCATTATTTAACCATGTCTCATAAATACATAATACATCAATACCAGAGGGAGATCAATTGGAGGGAGATTTCAAGGTGTTTTTTTGCTCTGTAACTCGGCAACAAGTAAGTAATTCCAAATAAAAGTATATATTTCTAGAAGAAGATTTGCATACTAAACATGATGGTGAGGTCATTTCTGGACCAAAATGTGTAATTTTATCCATAAGGTCCAAAAATCATGTTTCTTGGCCCAAATCTTTACAAGAAAGCTAACTAAATTTTGTTTTCGTAAAATTCCAAACCAGTTTACTTTTTAAATGTAGAAAGAAAAATTGGCCAAAATAGGTCAAAAAGTGTCATGTTTTGCCAAAAATGGTAACAGCAGTGGCATTTTTGACATTTTTGGACCAATTTTTGACAATGTCTTAAAAACCAAGAAAAATGCGTCGCTATATTGCTTTCTAGGTTCTAAAGAGTAAAATTTTACCAAAGCAAGGTTTAGTTAGCTTTCACGTAAAATGTTGGGCCAAAAATATGATTTTTGGACATTTGGGCCAAAATTACACATTTTGGTCCAAAAATGACCTGACCATCATGTTTAGTATGCTAATCTACTTCTAGAAATATATTTTATTAGGATTTAATTATCCGTTGCTGAGTTATAGAGCAAAAAACAATTTGACAGGGCCCATAAGCATTACAACAATGAAGTAAATTACCATGACGAGCACATTTCAAGAACCAAGAGGAGAAACATTGTATATTGGTAATATCATTCAAAGTTTAAAAATTTAATCAAATAAATTGTTTTTTAAATACAGACCTACATAAACTTTGTCTTATTTTTCTTTGGTTTCACAATGCAAAAGGCGGTGCAAAAGGCCACACTGATAAAAATTTATACATGAACTTTTGTACTTGTTCAGATAATTGGGGAGGGAGATAGGAGAGAGAGGGAGGGAGGAAGTTTTAGGGATATTTTAAAGGGATTGCTCGTGATTTCATTTTCCATGTTACGTTTGGTAACGTTTGGGACATGAGTTATGGAACAGACCATCTGTTGTTTGATTCCCCTAGAAATATTTTATTCCTTGTAAATCAACAACAAGTGTTAAATTCTCATTAAAAGTATATTAATGACAAATAATTCATTTTGGTTCTATTTTATGGCAATATTTCAAAACAAATAAAGGGTAAATATTGCGAAATGCATTCCGAGACAAGTGTTCTATAAACTGAAAAGAAAAAGAGGTCTGGGTTCTGTTTTTGCAAAATTTAGTTAGGTTGCTTACAGAAAATAATTGAGCAAGAACAAGGTTTTTGAATGTCCGAAATCATTTATGTCAGTCCAAATATTACCTAACCATCTTCTACATGTATATTTACATCTGGAAATGTATACTTTCATATGCTTACCTTAACCTACAAATTGTCATAAAAATTGTTACAAACCTTTCCATCTCATTTCTCTCCCCGGTTATATCCTTTCCATTTCTTCCATCCATTTTCTTTTATCTTTTTCATTTCTGTTCCTTTTCCCATTCGGTTTATTTCTTCTCTTTTCCCTATTCTTCCTCTTTGCATTCCTTTTACCTTTTCTTTCTTTTTAGTTCCTTTATTTTTTCCCCTAGGTAAGAACAACTTCCGGGGGGAAAGAACATTGCCCGGAACGAGGACACTTACAACTTTAGCAATCATCTGCTTTCTGATGGTAAAACTAAAACTGGCAACACTGGTTCCAACATCTGCAGAGGATCACTGCTCTGAAGAAATTCTTCTGATCAAGAGGAATGACCTTTGCGGTCATTGGTCATTTTGATGAAAAAATTACGGAGGTACTACGGAAAATTTTAAGTCGCCATTTTAAAAAAATATATATGCATGCTATGAAGCTAAAACTTCGAGCGCATGTTAGAATTATCTTTCCTCTTCATTATTAGCAACAACAAAAAACCCGAAGACAATACGTTGTTTGGAACTTTTATAGCGAAATTTTGAATTTGGTGGTCATTTTTGCAAAAATCCTGATTTTCCGATCCGGGCAAACTTTATGACGTCATAATTACGTAACGCTTTGGCCGATTTTTGTGATCTTGGTATCGTTGCATATAGTCGAGTAGTGAGGCCTTGGGACCCGGACAAAATGTTCCCGTCCAATGTTTTGGTATCATTAGAAGCAGAAAAAATTCTTCTTTCACCCATTCAAAATCCCCAAAAATCCCCTTTGGGGAAATTTTTTAATGGCCATTTGAAAATTGAACTCATTCTCTTTTGGCGTAGTAACTTTGAGTCAAAATACTACAGAATAATGCGGCTGCAAAATACGCAAGTAGGCTTGCGTTGTGAACGCTGTTATAAAAGCGCGCGTAGTAACCAATGAAAGGGGTTGCGCAATTTTGCACGCACTTCACTCTCTTGATGTTAAATATTTTTGCGCCATTTATATAATTGAACATCACTGAACATCAAGTGAACAGTTTTTGAACACGTTTTGCGTTGGTGATCGTAATACCTATAATATGATATGCCTAAGCTTGAATTGTTAATAAACTAGTTTATGTAAACAGGCTATAAACACGATCAATTTCCTTGTAGTATTTTATGTAAAGGAGGGTTATAATATAGGGCATTTTCACGGTCACGGAAGGACAATCACAGAATTTTTCTGTATTTCAAAAAAATACATTGCCAAAATTGAATTGGATAAAATAAAA
>JXSR01S038715.1:6007-42799 GCA_000969725.1 Ophiothrix spiculata
GTTTCTGATGAAATCAGAAATTCGACCTTGGACGTGATTTTTGACTATGCTCAGCTTCAATGGCCTGTATCTTGTAATTTACTATGCCGGTATTAAGGTACCTTTCGATATGACGGGTCACATAAGTTAACTTTTTATTTCAAAATATCAGGGGCTACATCTTACCATGATTGCATATTTGCCTGTATGAAGCACTCCCTTTCTGTGCCTGGTTTCAATAGACCTGTATCGCAACATGATCAATCATTTTGACACAATATGTCTTCATACATCAAGTCTGTTCAATACATGAGACTTGGCCCAGATTCCTGCATAATGAGCTCAACTTCATTACACTCAGGCTCCATTATTTGCCTTTCAACACAACTTTCTAATGAAATTTTGGGATTTCTATTAAAAAGTACTATAATACCAACGATTTATCTCCGATATACTTAAAGTTTTACATATTTGCTTCATTATTTTTGTTATTTGAATTATTGTTCTCATTATTATGTACATAATCATGAAAATGTTTTCTATATACCTCTTTGGAGACTGTGACTTGTTATTGAAAGAGTTTTTTAGGACATGAAACCAAAATAATCAAAATGAAATTGAGATACCTGTTTTATTTCTTCATTCTGTATTTACCATATTCTTCTCTCTATTGTTTTTATTCCAGAAACACACGCAGAGCAGCAGAAGTTTGGATGGATGAATTTAAAACCTACTATTATGCCGCAGTGCCTTCTGCCAGAAATGTGCCGTTTGGAAGGTAAATCAAGTCATATCAACTAAGGTTTTTCATGTCGACATGTCGCAATAATTTTTTGTCGACGTCGACATATGAGTCCACATAAAGTTGCTATCAAAGTGTTGGTTTTGGCAGTAAAAAATGAAATTGTTTGGATAAGCTTAATGACCTGTTTTAGACGTAGACTTACGATGATATAAAATTGATATTTCGCAACTTTTTTGTTGTGAACTATCGTAATAACTTTAAAGCGGTTGAAATAACAAAGAACTAATAAGTATTAAATTATTTATGCAACACTGTAAGGCTCAAGTGCTAATAAACGGCCATAAGTTGGCAAGTAAGTTTTATGAAATTTTACTTACCCATTTTTGTCGACAAATGAGATTTCATGTCGACATGTCGAGATAAGGCATGTCAACAGAAACCTTAATATCAACCCACCTATTCTCACATTTTAATGTTAAAGGAGTGTTGCCTCCTGTAGATACTCAGAAAAAATACAAACTTCAATGTTCTCTTGAGTTTATATAGAGGGTTTGTATGACGCGATGCACACCATACACGCAGACCGTTTTTGCAGCCATCTTGGTGGGGTCGGAGTAATTTGTGTTATAAACAAGACATCAAAATCGACTGTTACTTGTGACTGACTTCAAATCATAACTTGAAAATTAAACTAAATAAATTTACTGCATATTCTTGTCATCATTGGTTGGTTGGTGATCACATATTGCTAAAAGATTGTAATATGACAGGACTTTTTGTTTGCCGGCCCATGAAAATGGTGTTGTGAGTTCGATGTTTTATGCAAACCCTCTATTGATCCTAGTCCAAAAAATCCTATCTCAATAATATTGATATACATATATACTGTTGCAATGTCTTTATATCTTTGGAAACATAGGTGGGCACTTTGTGCTATAGTAATCCTGGCAGACTTGTAATGCGACAGGTAAATATTAAAGTGACGATTGTGATGATCATGATTAAGTTTGTCATTTTTCATTTTACCAAATTCTGTTAATGGGAAAAATTTCATTGACCTACACACTTTGATTATAGGAATAAAATATAACCAAAGGTACATACTCTTGGAAAAACATTTCAAGTTTATCATTCAAAATCCAAGTAGATCTACGGAGCCCATTTTGTTTTTGTCATGGTTTTGATGCATGATTGGCGCAATTTGAAATGTAAAGTAAAACAATTAGGCAAATTTGTTCCTCATTATGGCAGAATGCAGTCTAAATTAAACAAGAAAACTCAGTGTTCTCCATAAAACAAGGTTATATGAGCGTTCTACAATTCACTCTATCATGCCGTTGTGTGAGGAGGTAACTGCAATCCTAAGTGATTTAGTTGCAGCCAGAGGGTGCTTGTCAAGTCTCCTCTTGATTAAGGCACTTAATTAATCCACAGGGTGCCACATGATATTGAATTAGGGGAAATGATGAGAACACAATGTAGGTTAACACCATTCTGCTTGATTACGCCCGCCTGCCTGCCAACTACTCAATGTCATGCTACGTATATTTTAGGAGACTTTCTGAAACTGTTGTGCATCTATGTTAGATGTAGTTTTGTTTTGTACAACATGGATTGCACATTTTCATGGTTCATATACTGTCATGATAATGAGTGGTTTCGGAAGTGCTCTACTGTAAATCAAGGAGTACGCACTCGCATGCCTAATTGACGGTGTGATTGTCCTTAATTGCGGTAAATAATTGGGTAAAAACTAGAGAAAATGTCTTCTTTTTTTTTCAAATTTGTAGAATGTTCAAATAATTTAAAAATAGGAATCTGTGCCCATTACCAACTTTTGTTTCATGCATTGCAGCTCCAGATTTATTTTAGAACTGAGTAGCTAATCAGAGATCATTATTCTTGACTTGATACCAAAACAGCATATGTATTTTATGTGAAAACCAGTTTGATCAATTTTGACAAAGTTGGATATATGCTTACACCAAAATAATAATCTTAGGCAGAAAGTTGGATAAATAGCACGAATAAGCATTTTTCCCCCACTTTCAAAAATCTGTTGCACCAATTTTCCAAATTCCTGCATACCATACAGCCTTTGTAGGAACACTGAGTGTGAGTCTTCAACTCTTAATCATCAAGATTATGAGTTCCAATCTGGTTAGCAGCATATGTATTTGTATGTATGTATACTTACATTTGTGTTCCCGTTGACCCAGGTGTCAAATGGATACCGACATTGTTGGGAAGTAAGAGACTTACCTGGAAGAAGGTTTGGCAGTCCATAACCATAAACAGTGGGTCTGGCCTAATCGCTTCAAAAGAGATAAAGGCACTTCAATCTATGCAAATGTCATTGTATTATATAAATAAACAAAAACATTGTTTTTGAAATGCTGGTACTTCAAGGAAATAAAAGATTTAAAATTTAAAAAGTAGTGAAATCCACAGGAAAAGACTAACTTACAGATTTGTACTAATGTGCGTCTATATTAAGCGAAGTTTGATAAAAAATCTTGTGATGACTGGCATATCAACAGATTCTATTGCTAGAGGCAATAAATATAATACACCATAAGGAAAAGTAGGTGGAGAACTGGGGCATAAAGATAGAAAATATAGCTTCATATAATAAGCAAACTGTGTCTTGAATTCATTAATGTCACTATACATCAATTCCAGATGATGAGTAAATCATGTATTTGTTGTGGAAACGTTCATGGTTCAACGACTGACCTAAATTCCTGGATTTAACTCAGCTAGTATAATGTTAATTATCGTCATTCATGAAGCAAATCTTTTGTAGGAGTTTTTAGTGTATTTTGTATGCATCTAGCAGTGTTACGAAAAGAAATGTTCCCATTCGCTACATAAGAAATTCTGGAGGCAAACACAGATCCATAGACGTTGTTTTCATTCAAACATTTTATTTCAGTGATGAAGCTTCTTAAGATGTGTAGAATATAAGAATTTTGTAGCTAAGCAAAATAATCTAAAACCTAACCACAAATGCAAATATCCTTCATAGAAGCACAATTAATCTTTTATTTGTAGATATCCTAGCTGTAATTGAATCTTGAGTGGATGGGTTCCTTTAGCTTTTTTACATCAAAGCTTCTAGAACAGTCTGTTAAACCATTTCATTTCTGTTATTTGGTTATGTAAAATGGATAGTTATATTAACAATTTATGTCGTGCTGCTTCATTCGCCTTGTATAAAATTGGTCGAATAAGAAATTTTCTTGACCAAAAGACGACTGAAACTTTAGTCCATGCATTTATTACATGTCGCCTTGACCAATGTAACAGCCTTCTTTATGGCCTTCCTGACTCACACATTTCCAAACTGCAAAGATTGCAAAATTCGGCGGCAAGACTGGTTACTCGCACACGGTTTTGTGATCATATTACTCCTGTCTTACAACAATTACATTGGCTGCCAGTAGAATACCGTATTAAGTTCAAAGTTTTAGTCTTAACATACAAATCTCTACATGGATTGGCACCTGTGTATCTGCAGGACCTTGTTAAGAAGTATATTCCACCTCGCAATTTACGTTCTGCTTCTCAATTTAAAATTGTGTCTTCATCAACAGCTACTGCTACTTATGGTGATCGTTCTTTCCAAAAAGCTTCTGCTGTCCTTTGGAACACTCTGCCACTTCATGTAAAGAATTGTCAAACTGTCAATCAATTTAAATCTTGCCTTAAGACACATTTGTTTAAACTTGCTTTTGGTAAATAATTTCCTTGTTTTCATATAACTGTATTTTGTTCATGCCTTGCTTAGTATATATATATATGTATGTATGTATAACTTTATTTTGTATGTAACTGTTTAGTTTTCTTATGATTGTATAGAGCTTAGAGACTCCGGTGTTAGGCGCTTCATAAGCACCGTTTTATTATTATTATTATATTATGTTTCAATCACTGTTAAGCCTTCTAAACTTTGAAGGGTAGGTTATATTCAATATTCAATTTGAAGCCTCATTCTCATTTTCAATTATAGAGCATTCGCCAAACTAAAGATGTTTGATGTCAAGAAGTTATTTTCTTTTCTCTGATTTCTTCGGGATGGAATTTTGTGGAAAGTCAAGAGTCTGAGATTCAAGTTTAGGACGGTCTTTGGATTCTTATGATTCATTTCAATGCAATTTTGTAAAGCATATTGTAATTTCGAGTCTGATTGCACTTTCTTCAAATTGTTGTAACAGTCACCTCCAAAGCTTCACAAAGTAATTGGTTCCTTGAAAGTTTATAATCTATTATTGTCTATATAATCTGGTTGAAGTAAAAGAAATACAGGCAAGTGTATTGTATTTGCCAAATCTAGCAAAGCAGACTATAGTTTCATATTTCCCAATTCACTGAAAAAGATCTTAGTCACTGAGTTGCCTCACAGTTGGCCTTGAAACATTAGCTGATTTCTGAAACAAAAAGCAAATCAAATTCCCATCCAACAAAGTGCCATTAATCTCCTCCATTTCCATTTCACCCAGAATAAGCCAGCTCCTTTTACCTCTGAAATCACTTTCTATTCATATCATGTGGCAGTTATTGACTTCAGCCGTAATATCAACAAGGGCCATTCACAGCAACACGATATTGCTATAGATTATAATGTGTGGAGATTCCAGAATTACTGATTTTAGATCTCCCCGGTAATCCTATGTCAAAACAGAATGTAACATTATTTGGCATAGTGACATAATGTTGAAATTCACTGTGATGTTAAGTTCTTAGTCTCAAATCATCAAAATCTATGTTCGTTTGTATTTTCTTTTTATTTTGTCAAACAGGAATAATTGTTTAAAAGCTTGTCCTCAAGGTACAGGTCCTGCATCAGTGTAGAATATTGTTCACACATAAACTGACAAATTTTGAATCAACTTAAATTCAAGGATAAATAATATTTTTTTTTAATACAGTGGAAACTATTTACAATGACATTGTTGGGGACAGACAAATTTCTTCTTTATGTCCACAATTTCATTATATCATAGTTTTAAAAACAGTAAAGAACAAAGAAAATTAGATAAATGAAACAAGAAATATTGTTCTTTATGACAGGGCTTTTTTTTATTATATCACATTTCATTATAATGAGTTTCTACTATATGACAATTTTAAGTCAATTCAGTTTAATTCAAAATTATTTCCATCCAACAACAAAATATGACACAAGGAAGCACAATAGAGGAAAGAACCAGTGAAGAGGTTGTATACACCCTTCTCCCATTCATGATAATACCAACATATTGCATTAATTAAAAAATAGACATATAAGTGACTTGATCTGGTCTTGTAAATATTATGTCATAATATGAGTGATGCTCTGGCAAAATGAGCGGAAAGTAGCGATTGAAGATTTGAATAAATGGTGAACATATCAAATTTCGTTTTTTTTGACATAAAACGCATTAATGCATAAGTTTCAAACTATGCCTTGCGTTTTAAAGGTCAATTTTGCTGGGAAGTGCACTTATTCGCGGATATTTGATCGTGTTTTGCCATCATACACTATATTAATCAGTAACTTTAAAATTGATTTGCAACAATATTTTACGGCCAGATTTTGAGTGGACTGCCTTGTATTTTGATATCTAAATGAAGATTGTAGAAAGAAAGTATGACATATTATATATCATTCGAAAGCTGAGATTATAGAGAATTAAAATATGTCATAAACTCAATTTTGAAAATCGCGACTTTCTGTTCATTTTGCAAGAGCACCACCATGTCATATAAAAAGTTTTGAAAATACTTTGCTTATGTGTAGGACTCCGCCACTTGCCTGCCAACACACTGCAAGGTATTCAATATATAGTCATCTTTTCATATTGGTACCAAACAAAAGTATAAGTGAATTGACTCCAGTTCGTGTTCAATCCACTTGAAATCAGAGCCGAGAGATTTGAAAGGCATATTTATATTGATATGAATCTCTATCCTACTATGAATAACTAGTAAAAAGGGATATAGAAAAGAGATCTGTGTGTATGAATATGAACCTCTTGTAGGGCAGATGAATCTATGAGGATAGTCAGGTTTGATAGCATCTCAAATTGGCATGGCTTCACAAATACCAAAGTGGACTGTTATTGACAGACATCTATATTCCACTATGAATACTAAAGTGAATGGAGATCCGAACAGAGAAGATGTGTGTATGAATTTCAACTTGGTGAATCTTTTGTGAAAGACAAGATAATATCTGTAGTAGGGAGTTCTGGTTATTATTAAGCTTAAATATGGAGCAGGAGAATGTTGGAATGCATTAAGTGAACATCAATTGAGTGCTATACTCCATTCCACATTATTTTGAAAGACTGGCTTCTAATGGTATGAATTAATATAGATTCCAGTATATGACCATACAAGGAAAATTTCTTGTTGTTTTTGATGGGGTTATTTATGCCCAAATATAGAGCACTCAAGTATTGATCATTTGAAATTGAAAACACAAACTTATGGACTTGCTAGTTTGCAGATGTACAGATATTGGACTATTCAAAGAAGACATTTAAATGTCAGCTTGTCATTTGTTTAGATGATATCTGAAAATTTTTATTAAAAGAATGAGTTTGATGACGTCACATGCAAACCCTGTATTAATCCTATAGTCCAAAAAATCCTATCTCAATAATATTGATATACATGTATACTGTTGCAATGTCTTCATATCTTTGGAAACATAGGAGGGCACTTTGTGTTATAGTAGCACACTTACCTGGCAGACTTGTAATGTGCCAGGTAAATATTAAAGAGACGATTGTGACGATCATGATGAAATTTGTCAGTTTTCATGGATACTGAAACCTTTGTTTTTACCAAATTCTGTTAAAAAATTTTCATTGACCTTAGGTTATAGGAATAAAATGTAACCAAATGTATATTAAAGTACGCACTCTTTGAAAAACGTTTGAAGTTTATCATTCAAAATCCAAGTAGATCTACGGAGCCCATATTGGATCTGTCATTGTTTGGATGCATGTTAGTGCAGTGTAAAATTCAAAGTAAAACAATTAGGCAAATTTGTTCCTCATTATGGCAGAATGCAGTCTAAATTAAACAAGAAAACTCCGTCTTCTCCATAAAATAAGGTTATATGAGCGTTCTACATTTCAGTCTATCATACCGTTGTGTGGTGAGGTAACTGCAATCCTAAGTGATTTAGTTGCAGCCAGAGGGTGCTTGTCAAGTCTCCTCTTGATTAAGGCACTTAATTAATCCACAGGGTGTCACATGATATTGAATTAGTGGAAATGATGAGTACGCAGTGAACACAATGTAGGTTAACACCATTCTGCTTGATTACGCCTGCTTGCCAACTACTCATTGTCATGCTACGTAGATTATAGGAGACTTTTTGAAACTGTTGTGCATCAGTGTTAGATGTAGTTTTGTTTTGTACAACATGGGTTGCACATTTTCATGGTTCATATACTGTCATGATAATGAGTGGTTTCAAAGTGCTCTACTGGAAATCAAGGAGTACGCACTTGCATGCCTAATTGACGGTGTGATTGTCCTTAACTGCTGTGAATAATTAGTAATAATTTTGTTTTTTAATTTGTAGAATGTTCAGATAATTCAAAAGAGGAATCTGTGCTCATTACCATCTTGTTTCATGCATTGCAGCTCCATATTTGTTTCAGAAATGAGTAGATAATCAGAGATTGTTACTCTTGACTTGATACCAAAACAGCATTTTATGAGCAAACCAATTTGATCAATTTTATGTGCAAACCAGTTTAGATTGACCAATCAAGTTGAAGATTGAAGATATGCTTGTGCCAAAATGTGATGCGATCAGGGGGAATGAGTCGGTTGTTGGCAACCACATGTTACTGGTTTTATGCAATTTTGTTCTGTTGAGCCTAATGGGCTTGATTTATTCAATGGGTTTATAAATACTCAATGATGTACTGGTGCACAATGAAGTATGTTCATCTTGAGGTCTCAATCTGTTTAATGGCTTGTTATTGATTTATTCAATAGACCTTTACTCAAGGACATGTGCACAATGGACAATTGATCAGAGGCTGGTAATGACTGTGTGACTAACATTATAAAACCAGTAACATGTGGGTGCCGACAAGCGACTCAATCCCCCTGATCACATCACAAATCATTATTTTAGGCTGAAAGTTGGCTAAATAGCAAGAATAAGCATTTTTTCCACACTTTTAAAAATCTGTTGCACCAATTTTCCAAATTCTTGTGTACCATACAGCTTTTGCAGGAACACTGAGTGTGATCGAGTCCTCAACTCTTAATCATCAATATTATGAGTTCTAATCTGGTTAGCAGCATATGTATTTGTATGTATGTATACTTACATTTGTGTTCCCCTTCACCCAGGTGAGAAATGGATCACAGCATTGTTCAATTCTTGGGAGGTAACAGACTTGCAGGGAAGAAGGTGTGGCATTCCCTCACCTTAAATATAACAAATAGTGGGTCTGGACCAATTACTTCAATAGAAAAATGGGTACTTTGATTTATGCAAATATAATCTTTTCAAAAGTCATTTATTATATATAACTAAACAAAAACATTGTTTTTGTATGAAATGCAGGTACTTACAGGAAATAAAAGATTTAAAATAAAAAGTAGTGAAATCCACAGGAAAAGACTAACTTAAAGACTTTTACTAATGTGCATCTACATTAAGTGAAATTTGATAAAAACGCTTGTGATGACTGGCATATCAACAGATTCTATTGCTAGAGGCAATAAATATAATACACTATAAGGAAAAGTAGGTGGAGAACTGGGGCATAAAGATAGAAAATATAGCGGCATATAATAAGCAAACTATGTCTTGAATTCATTAATGTCGCAATACATCAATTCTAGATGATGAGTAAATCATGTATTTGTTGTGGAAACGTTCATGGTTCAACGGCTGACCTAAATTCCTAGATTTAACTGAGCTAGTATAATGTTAATTATCGTCATTCATGAAGCAAATCTTTTGTAGGAGTTTTTAGTGTATTTTGTATGCATCTAGCAGTGTTACGAAAAGAAATGTTCCCATTTGCTACATAAGAAATTCTGGAGGCAAATACAGATCCATAGAGCCTGTTTTCATTCAAACATTCTATTTCAGTGATGGAGCTAGTAAAGATGTGTAGAATATAAGAAGGTTGTAGCTAAGCAAAATAATCTAAAACTTAATCACCGATGCAAATATCCTTCATAGAAGCACAATTAATCTTTTATGTGACATACACTGTAGATATCCTAGCTGTAATTGAATCTTGAATGGATGGGTTCCTTTAGCTTTTGTACACCAAAGCTTCTAGAACAGTCTGTTTAACCATTCCATTTCTGTTATTTGCTTATGTTCAATCACTGTTAAGCCTTGAGAGGGTAGGTTATATTCAATATTCAATTTGAAGCCTTATTCTCATTTTCAATTATAGAGCATTCACAAAATTTAAGATGTTTGATGTCAAGAAGTTATTTTCTTTTCTCTGATTTCTCTCCGATTTCAAAGGGATGGAATTCTGTGGAAAGTTGAGAGTCAGAGATTCGAGATTAGGAAAGTCTTTGGATTCTTATATAATTCATCTCAATGCAATTTTGTAAAGCATATTGTAGGTCGAATTACTTTTTGTAAAGGTCACCTCTAAAGCTTCACAAACAAGTAATTGGTTCTTTGAAAGTTTATAATCTATCATTGCCTATATAATATGGTTGAAGTAAAACAAATACAGGCAAGTGTATTGTATTTGCCAAATCCAGCAAAGCAGACTATAGTTTCATATTTCCCAATTCACTGAAAAAGATCATAGTCTCTGAGTTGCTTCACACTTGGCCTTGAAACATTAGCTGATTTCTGAAACAAAAAGCAAATCAAATTCCCATCCAACAAAGTGCCATTAATCTCCTCCATTTCCATTTCACCCAGAATAAGCCAGCTCTTTTTACCTCTGAAATCACTTTCTATTCATATCATGTGGCAGTTATTGACTTCAGCCGTAATATCAACAAAGGCCATTCACAGCAACACGATATTGCTATAAATTATAATGTGTGGAGATACCAGAATTACTGATTTTAGATCTCCCCTGTAATCCTACGTCAAAACAGAATGTCAACATACTTTGGCATAGTGACATATTATTGAAATTCACTGTGATGTAAAGTTCTTAGTCTCAAATCATCAAAATCTATGTTCGTTTGTTTTTTCTTTGTATTTTAATCACACAGGAACAATATCAATGAATCAACTTAAATTCAAGGATATCATTTTTTTAAATACAGCAGATACTATCTATAATGAAATTGTTAGTTACAGACAAATTTCTTCTTTATGTCCATTATTTCATTATATGTGGGCTGCTCTAAGAGGAAAGTAGCAAATGTACATTTTGAATTAATGCCATCTAAAGTAGAAATAGGGCGAAAAGTCACATTTTGTTTTTTTACATGAACCGAATTTATGTACAAGTGTTTACCTATACCTAAAGTTTCGAAGGTCAGTTATGGCGGGAAGTGTAATTTTTCACAGTTAATTGATTGCATGTTGCTATTATACACTGTAGTAATCAGTATCTTTGAAATCGATTTTATATTTTTATTGTAATATATTCAGTGGATTGCTTTGGATTTGAATGCACAAAGAAAGTGTGACTTATAATATATCATTCAAAAGCTGAGATTATAGAGAATTAAAGTATATCATAAACTCAATTTAGAAATTTGCGACTTTCCTCTCATTTTACCAGAGCACCCCTCATATTATTGTTTTAAATACAATAAAGAACAAAGAAAATGTCGGTATAATGAGTTTCTACTGTATAACAATTTTAAGTCAATTCAGTTCAGTTCAAAATTATATCCATCCAACAACAAAATATGACACAACGAAACAAAGAAAGAACCAGTGAAGAGGTTGTATACGCCCTTGTGACTTGATTTGGTCTTTCAAACATAGTATTGGTAAATCCATTTTAGTACTTGTAAAATATTATTAAATGTCACATAAAAAAGTTTTGACGATATTTTGCTTATGTGCAGGACTCAGCCACTTGCCTGCCCACACACTGCTAGATATTCAATATATAGTCATCTTTTCATGTTGGTACCAAACAAAAGTATAAGTGAATTGACTCCAGTTCTTGTTCAATCCACTTGAAATTAGAGCCGAGAGATTTGAAAGGCATATTTATATTGATATGAATCTCTATTCTACTATGAATAACTAGTAGAAAGGGATATAGAAAGGAGATCTGTGTGTATGAATATGAACCTCTTGTATGGCATTTCATTGAGTAGGCCTAGTATAGCAAGGCATATGAATTCATGAGAATAGTCAGGTTTGATAGCATCTCGAATTGGCATGCCTTCACAAATATCAAAGTGGACTGTTATTGACAGACATCTATATTCCACTATGAATACTAAAGTGAATGGAGATCCAAACAGAGGAGATGTGTGTATGAATTTCAACTTGGTGAATCTTTTGTGAAAGATGAGATAATATCTGGAGTAGGAAGTTCTGGTTATTATTATGCTTAAATATGGAGCAAGTGAATGTTGGAATGCATTAAGTGAACATCAGTTGAGTGCAATACTCCATTCCACATTTGTAAGACTGGCTTGTAATGATATGAATTAATATAGATTCAAATATATGATCATACAAGGAAAATTTCTTGTTGTTTTTGATTGGGTTATTTATGCCCAAATATAGAGCACTCAAGTTTGTGAATGTATTGATCATTTGAAATTGAAAACACAAACTTATGAACTTGCTAGTTTGTAGATGTACAGATATTGGACTATTCAAAGAAGACATTTAAATGTCAGCTTGTCATTTGTTTAGATGATATCTGAAGAATTTTATGAAAAGAATTGTTATTTTTATACTCAAATATAGAGCAATAGTTAGATTTCAAATGTTGATGTTTCCAAGTAAACCTGAAAGACCTGTTTTGATGCAAATCTTTAATTCAGTCTCAAATTTATAGGATATAAAAAGATACAAAAATATGATCCTGATTTATTGCTTTCCTTACACTGGCGGTCATAAGTGTTTGTGCACAAATCCATTAACCAGCCATATCTCAAGAACCGTTCATCATTTGCCTCATTTTTTAAACATATATAGCTCTAAAAGATCTCAACAGGAATTGCATTCACCGCATTTGAAAATATGGCGGGCTAAACATACTGTATACTTTCTTCTGCACATTCAAAAATGGAGTATAAAAACATAAATGCACATTTGTTGGAAACCTTTAAACCTGATAATGTTCTTAACGGCTACACGGTGATAACGAGCATTGAATAATAAACTACATAAGTATACATTTTGAAAAGTGTGTGTGCTGTATCTGTATATGGTCCAGGAAATCGGCCATTGTTATGGTTATGGAAGATCAAATATCAGAGGAAACGTGGATTAATTATATTGGATACATATGGCACCTATAAAAAACATGATTTTTTTAAAGATTCTTGGTCGTTTGATATAATAATTAGGTTTTTGTCCTTATTTAAGTGTGCCCAAACACTTTTGACTGCCAGTGTATAAGAAATAACATAGGACAGGAATTGTTAAAGGAAACTGATATTTATATCTATTGCAATATAGATGAGGTAATTTTTGTCGTGCAATTTCCGACTCCGCAGGTATCAGACTTCAATTGATAGATATGTAAAGATCTTCTCTTTTTCAATGCTCTATAAATATAACTACTTGATTTGGATGGGAAAAAAAGAAAGAAAAGAAAACGAAACATGTATAAATACTAACCTGTTGTATGACAATACTATTGAGAAGAGATAGCGTCCCTGTTGGTTATTCATGCCCAGATCTAGAGCAGGTGAATCCATACAAAGCAATTGTGTAAAATGTATCACTGTAAAATATGCCATGGTGTAGATTGGCTTTCCTCAGGCAATTTAGCAAAAAGCAGAAGATTAATCCAGGTAGATTTGTTTATTCATCTATGCAGGATTCTAAATCCACTGCATGTTTTCAACTTTAAGTTTCTGTTTTACAATAGAAAAAACAATGAGTATTAAGTGATCATAGGATTCTATTCCGCAGATGCTCTTTTTCAGAACTACATGCATAATAGCTAGAATTATTCAATTGTAATGTTGTGAAGTATGTTGAATATCTACGAAGAAATTTTAATCTTTTGTGTTTCTGTTTTTGTTCTCTTACAGTATTCAAGCAAGAAATGAACTTAAAGAAAAACTTCATTGTAAACCCTTTAAGTGGTATTTAGAAAATGTGTATCCAGAATTAAGGTAAGTTGTCATACTTTTTATAACTTTTTCCTTTTTAAATCATTACTTCTCTGCAGTATCCTCATAAACAAATACCAATGTCCATGAGGATGAAACATTTGCATCTCAGCAAAATCATGGAATTGTGCATGATGTCATCCATTGAAATATTGTTACATGGATAGTCTACCTATCCATCAAAATGAATGACCCTTCTGCTCAAAATGTATTTCTTGTACCATATACTTGAATACTTGATTCCCAGATTTGTGCTTATTGAGAGCATCATATGGTCATGTGAGTGCAAGAAAGTTGTATCTGCAATGGCTGCCCTAAGGGTTTTTTATTTATACTTTGTCACAAGAATGTGAAAAATCCCTCAAAATTTCCCTGTCTTAAGTCAGTGGTTCTTGAAATGGTTCTTCAGGTGACACCGCACCTGAAGAACCATTTCAAGAACCACTGACCCAAGACTGGAGATTATAAAGTGTGCAATCCCAATTTATGACAAATGGCAGCTATTGCAGATACGACTTTCTTGCACTCACATGATGATATGTCCCTTTGTTTTCAGCAATGAGTTTCAGGCTTTTCTGTCATACCCAGTGAAAAATGAAGAAGCCTTTTATCATTTTAAACCCAACAGAGGACTTTATAGTATACAAATATTGACTGCTTTGAGGGGCACGGTTTAAATTATTTTCCCGAGGTGATCTCAAAACCATGAATATGCCCGAAGCAAAGCTGAGGGCATATTCATGGTTTTGAGATCACCGAGGGGAAATAATTTTAACCATGCCCCTAACAAAAAGCAGTCAATATTTGTTTTACATACCTAATATATAGATTTTCGTAATCTGGTTGCTTAAAAGAACCGATAATGATTTACAATATTTTTCTTTTCAATGCTGACCGCGCCGTATTTTGCGCAAAATGTATTGAACGGGCCTAGTGAAAAGTATGCCCCGGGCCTAGTAAAATCCATGCCCTCACTTTTAACCAATCAGAGGACAGGAATCTATATATGAGGTATATAAAAAGAAATGCTAGACACTATTAAGACTACCCTCTGTATATATCATCTAGAAGATATATATATTCTTGCTGTTAATATTAGGTTCAAGTTGAAGTCGATTGATATAATGTTGCATCTGCTATTCTTTTTGTTTTGCCTTGGTTACATTTAAAAAGCATTTTCTTAATTTGAGTTATTAAAATTGGAACTGAATCACAGAGGGGAGAGAGAGAAAGATGTTCAACATATTGGAAATGATGTCACAATCGAGTTTTGGATACTTTGATTGAACTGAAAGAATATTTTTAGATTTTCACTCTCTTTATCAAGTATGCGAGTAAAAAGCCATCAAATATAGTCTGTACTTCAAAGAGTAAACAGTGATGTGCATGTTGATGAGACAATTGAATAAATTAGTCAAGTCAAGATCCATTTGGTCTCATTAATATTCATTAGGGTTGATCACTTATTTGCATCAGAATAAGTGGGTGCAAGAGAAAAGCGTTGTAAGTGTGTAATGAGTTGAAAAGTACAAGGGTCTAGCGAAAAGCATTTTTCAGAATTGTGTGACGTTTTTCTTGAATTCAGACAATTTGTTGCGCAAATACAGGGAAGTTTGTGCAGGCTGTTAGTGTGACATGCTTTCTTAAACATACAGAGACTTTTGTCTTAATTCTGACAGTTCAGAATAATCTGTACTGTTAGTGTGAAAAGCTTTCTAGAGAATTCCGAAGGTTTTGCCTGATTCAGACAGTCTGTTACCTAGATTTACTGTATGTTTAACCCGTTTTCAGGCTGTTTCATTGAATCTTATTCTCAAGCCCGTAGTATATCGGGTTTTGTTTTGTAATCAAATGGGTTAATATTGTAGATGTTTAGTTGAACACTTGACAAAGTGAAAATAAACATTCCTCCGCTCTGTTTCAACTACAGTGTATAAAGGAAAAACAGAAAACTTGGAAATATATCACATTTACAGTCACATCTCTAAACATAGCATCCTACACATGTAGTGTAACTATAAACATTAGCACACAGCCCGTGGCCACGCAACGTAGCACAAGTCTAGCATAATATTGACACAGGGGAGGCATACTACGTGTGAAGTAGTGTATTTTGTGAAAGGAAATACAATGAGAATGATTGCTATCTGAACCTATCATGTGTGGTATCATTAACCTAACATATCAGGATGGCACAAATACAAATTGTAGATTTGAGATATGATTGAGTCGTCAGTTGGGCTTTTGTGTTTTGACAGGTGAATTTTGAGTAGCTCTTTCCTGTTTGTGATATAGCTTGTGAAAATTTGATGGATTGTTTTGTAATCTTAGAAGGCTATTTGTGAGAAAAGATGTTGTATGGTGTGGAAATGGTTAAGACTGGAGTGGTTTGGATGGAAAGCGGATCAATGGGATGTCCACTTGACCTGAAATGGCCGACGCCTGACAGCTGCTCTAATGGTCGGCCGATCTCAGCTTGGTTTACGAAATCTAAACTGAGAAATAGCCTACATACTTTATTAGTATTGAGTGAAGATGAGTGGCATCATTGTAGGGTGCTTTATTTTACTTTTGGTATGGAAAGAGACGTTCATTTTTGTTGGTTTAAATTTGATTGTCCCATACCTATAGCAAGATTGATCCACTATATAAACCACTTTGTATTAACTAAAAACAAAAAAATGGCCAATAAAAGTGCTGTTAGAAACTGCTTAACCTAAAAAAAAGCCTGTGAATTAAATAGAATGTGATAAGAGGGCCTGATATTTTGAGTTTTTAAGTTTAATCATAGGTGAATGATGAATAGTGAACAACACAGAGAAACATGGAAGTAAAGTATGCTAAGAAATGTTGGATGTAGAGAATAGACAGAGGCCAAGTACATAAATTAATTCTAAAAATGGTTTGAAACAAAGAACTCAGAATGTTGTGTTCATATGGACTAAAGTTTTCAATTGATTGAAATACTGTGCTGGTTATTGAATGAGCAAGGTGTGAGTTGAATCTTGCTTGAAAGACCTTTTTCTGAAAAAGAATTGTAGATATTTTGCAATCCCTTTGTGAATGGCATGATGGATAGGTGGTTGCAATCAGTGCTACCAATATCGTGGTGATGCTTCTGGCCAGATACTGGATATTGAAGTCAGGATGGAATTTCACCATAGAATTGGATTGAGATGGGGTCTTATGTCAGATTAACAGGGTGATTGAAGAAGAAAGTGTGAACATTTGACATTGCCATATTTGATACATTAGACAGGAAGTGAATTGGTTTTGTATTTCAATATTTGAATCAGAATTAAATACATAAGGAAGAGCTAGGAATTAATTTTCATGGTTAAGTTACTTTGAAACCAATTGAATTCATCTAGATTGCGTACAGTTTGTGAGTGTTCAAATATTGTGTGTAAATAACAAATGTCTGATCATATTAAGTGACTTTTATAACTTCAGAAGTGTAACTCTAGCCAAATGTGTCCATTTAGATTTGCATTTCATTTGGACCAACATCAGATGAAATTCTGTATATGTTAAAATATGGAAACCACAATCCCTTTTTAAGAAGATATATTTGAGAAATACTGTTTCACCTGTGACAAAACATCAAAAGATGAAATCTGACAAGAGAAAAGTGTTGCAGTAGTTCAGGGCGTGCAATTTCCCCAGTGGCTCTTAGGGCTAGTGATTTCATCTTGTAATAGCAAAATTGTAACTGACAAATAGCAGACAAAGAAATGAATTAAATATCTGTGGGTGTTTTCAATGTCAACAGAATGTGAATTAGCTGTTAAGTTTGGATAAACGATGGATTTGTAGTTACACTCAGTGTTGCCAGGTAGTTATTGAAGGTCATAAGTCTTCTTGAAACCTCTGATAGATACTTGATAACAATTTGGCCGTAGTCTCATGTCAGTTTAATGGGTTGATGAGTAGGAAAATGAAAACATTTTGCCTTTTCGCATATTATTATAACCTTTGAAATAGTATTTTTGAAATTATTCATATTTTAATTAATGAATAAGAAATAAGTGGTGTTGTGAAGAGTTTGTATTTAATTTCGATAGTCAAGGTATTGAAAGCCCTATTTAATGTGTGTTCAATTTTTTGAAATGTGATTTTAGTGCAAGTATTGTTTGCCAATCACACATATCTATTCCGATCAAATTACTGGAAACTTCTGCTAAAATTTGCTCTTTTATACTAGAATTACTAGAATTGGTATATTGGATATAGAAACCATATCCTTGTTTTAGTAGATTTATGCTGCTTTCATACTCTTGTAGTTTTGTAGCTTTGTCACTGCGTGATGTAAATTTTGTACACAATCTTGTCACTTCCAGTTGTGGTAGCGGCAAAGTTACATGTCATTGAGATAATCGATATCGACAAAATTGGTTGCACATGAAGATTTTTCAGTTTAAGTGAATTCAACTTTCAAAGCAACATGAAGTGGCAAAGCTACAAAAGAGTGTGAAACAAAGCTAGCGATAGAGCTACAAAACACACAAGTATGAAAGCAGCATTATTCTACATAACATTGTAAGAGATACATTGGAAGATACTGTTTTATCTGTGACACAACATGAAATGATGGAAACTGGCAATTGTTTTGCTTAACAAAGGTGTGCAATATATCAATGGCTCTTTAAGATAGGGATTTTACCTTGCAATAGCTAAATTGTTCCTGACTAATATCAGACTAAGGAAAGAAGTTAAAGAATTATAATTGTTTACAATGTTAACAAAATGTGAATTAACTGCTAGTATGAACAGGATGATGAATTGGTAGTCACAGTTAGTGTTGCCAGTTACTTCTTTGAGTGGCCCTAGTTCTTTTTACCTGATTGAGTTGCAGAAGCAGTTGGGTGATATTGGATACTTTTGTTTCATATGACTTAGTCTGAAGTATCTTATATCAGATTTGTGGATAAGTTGAATAGGAAAATTGACTTCTGGGAAGATTAAGTCATCACTGGATAGCTATATAGGATTTGCAAATAATCAGTTTTGTGTTACAATTTAGAGATTGAATTCAGCTAAGCAGAAAACAAGATACACCATTCATGATAAATGCATCAAAGCTTGCAATAGGATATGGATTGATAAACCAGGGTTCTTATAACAGGTTAAAGGTGGTGGCATTGTAATTTGAAATGGGAATTTAGCCTCCATAAATCTCAGTTGTAAGCTTATTCTGATGTGCTGCTCACAAATAATGCTCTTCAGACCTTTTTTTTACTATGTGTAGGTAATTTTTTTTAATAATAATAAATTACACTATTGAATGTAAAAAGATAAACTTTTCCATAAGATATTTTATTAAAAAAACCAAGCCCTAAACTATATTTTCCAAGACTTCAAAAGAATAGGAAAATCAATTTGCAATCTAGAACATTATGTAGAATTTCACACATCAAGTTATGTAGTACCTTTAAGATGAATGCTTCAGACTGTTAAATTTAATACTAGTAGCAGCCAAACTGGTGTGATATATGGCTTCATTACATGTAGCCTTTAATATGTGACATCTGCTAAATAAATCAGGAGTTTTTATGGGCAGAGTGTATCCCACACACTATACACACATGATTAAATGCATGCAACAAAGTCTCTGAACTATTTCACCACATGTGGTATGAATTTATCATGTAATGAGGAATAAAGGATGCATATATCATGAAGAACATTTATATAGTTTCATTGTGTAACATAAAGATCAAGTACATAAATAAAAAACATGTTTAGAATAAAAGCCGCAAAATATTTTGTCCACATAGACACTATGCACAAATGGTTGCAATTAAAATTCAAATGAAATACTGTGGTAGTTATGGAATGAGCAAAGAGTGTGTTAAAATCTTGCTAGTAAGACTTTTTTTCTGAAAGAGAATTGTAGTCATTTTCTACTACTTTTGCGAATGGCATGATGGATAGGTGGTTGCAATCAGTGCTCCCAATATCCTGGTGATGCTTCTTGGCAGATACTGGATATTGAAGTCAGGATTGAATTTCACCATAGAATTGGATTGAGATGGGGTCTTATGTCAGATTAACGGGTGATTGAAGAACAAAGTGTGAATATTTGACATTGCCATATTTGATACATTAGACAGGAAGTGAATTGGTTTTGTATTTCAATATTTGAATCAGAATTAAACGTATAAGGAAAAGCTAGGAATTAATTGTCATGGTTAAGTTATTTTGAAACAGATTGGATTCATCTAAATTGCAAGCAGTTTGTAACTGTTTAAATATTGTATGCAAATAACAAATATCTGATCACATCAAGTGAAACTCTAGCTTAAATGTGTGTATTTAGGTATGCTTTTCAGTTTACCGACATCAAATGAAATGGTTATGTTAAAATATAGATTCATTAAACAAAGATACATTTGAGAGAAATGCTTCTTCCCCCATGACAAAACATAAATAGATGAAATCTGACATGAGAAAAGTGTTCTTGTTGTTAAAGGTGTGTAGTTTGCCCAGTGGCTCTTAGGACTAGTGATTTTATCTTGCAATAGCTAAATTAGCTAGGAATAAAATGTCATAGTTAAGTTATTTTGAAACAGATAGAATTCATCTAGATTGCGTACAGTTTGTGAGTGTTCAAATATTGTATGTAAATCGTCTACCTGATGATTATCGTACTCTATGATCGTAAGTGAGAGCATGGTATGAATCTCAGAGTAGCAGCTTCTGTTTTACAAGATCTATGCTTTGAAAGTTTTTATAAGCAAATCCTCTTTTGGACTTGTGCACTTTCTTTCAAAGGTAGTCTATCTTTAATAGTTATGTTGTAAATAAATAACAAATATCTGATCAGATTAAGTGACTTATATAACTTCCGAAGTGAAACTCTAGCCAAATGTGTCCATTTAGATTTGCATTTAAATTTGACCAACATCAATAGAAATTCTGTATGAACCACAATCCCTTTTTAAGAAGATATATTTGAGAAATCCTGTTTCACCCGTGACAAAACATCAAAATATGGAATCTAACAAGAGAAAAGTGTTGCAGCTATCAAAGATGTGCATTTTCCCAGTGGGTCTAAGGACTAGTGATTTTATCTTGTAATAGCTAAATTGCAACTGACAAATATCAGACCAAGAAATGAATTAATGAATTGAAGTTGTTTTCAGTGTTAACAGAATGTGAATTAGCTGTTAAGTTTGAATAAACGATGGATTTGTAGTTACACTCAGTGTTGCCAGGTAGTTATTATTATAATCATAAGTCTTCTTGAAACCTTGAGTAGATACTTGATTACAATTTGGCTGTAGTCTCATCTCAGATTAATGGGTTGATGAATAGGAAGTTGAAAACATGTTGACTTTTAGCATACTATTATAACCTCTGAAATAGTAATTTTGAAATTATTCATCTTTCAATTAATAATTGGAAATAGATGGTTTTGTAAAGAGTTTGGATTGAAAAGAACAGTTTGTGTATGTTAATGTTTGTGAAATGTGATACAGAAACCAGGTGAAAGTATCATATGCAATCACAAATATCTGATCAGATCAAATGATTGAAACTTCTGCTGCAATTTACTTTATTATATTTGTATTTCCATTAGATCAACTTAAAATGAAATACTAGAATTGGTGTTGGATATAGATACCACATCTCTCTTTTGGTAGATTTATTCTACAACATTTTAAGAGTTTAAGAGATATGTTTGTAGAAACTGTTTTACCTGTGACACAACATGAAATGATGGAATCTGACGTTCACAGTCTTTACTGAACAAAGGTGTGCAATATCCCCAATGGCTCTTTGAACCAGGGATTTTACCATGCAATAGCAAAGTTGTTGCTGACAAATGGCAGACTTAGAAAAGAAGTTGAAGAATTATACTGTTTACAATGTCTTAAATGTGAGTTAACTGTTAGTTGGAACAGAACGATGGATTGGAAGTCACAATTATAGTTGCCAGTTACTTCTTTAAGTCTCCTGGCTCTTTTTATGTGGTTGAGTTGCAGAAGCAGTTAGATGAGATTGGATTCATTTTTTTCATCTGACTTGGTCACAAGAGTCTTATATCAGATTTGTGGATAATTTGAATATGAAAATTGACTTCTGGGAAGATTAAGTCATCACTGGATAGCTTGGATTTGCAAATAATCAGTTTTGTGTTTCAATTTAGAGATTGAATTTAGTTGAGCCAAAAACAAGATAGACCATTCTTGATAAATAAATGCATCAAGGCTTGCAATAGGATATGGATTGATTAGAGTATTATAAACCAGGGTTCTTATAACAGGTTGAAGGTGTGTGGCATTGTCATTTCAAATGGGAATTTAGCCTCCATAAATCTCAGTTGTAAGCTTATTCTTACGTGCTGCTCACAAATATGGTCTTTGGTCCCTTTTTTACTATGTAATGAGGATTAAAGGATGCAAAAAAGTCTGGAGGAGCATATAAAGTCGCTTGTGACATATCGCAGTAGTAACTTTGCATGGTGGGATGTCTTGACATAAAGGATATATGATATTTTTTAAAATCATATACACTTTAAAAAGAGAATGATGAAAAATGTAATATGAATTACATGTGGTATGAATTTATCATGTAATTTGGATTAAAGGATGTAAAATTTATGATTAACATATAAAAGCTGTGTTTCTACAATACTCTTTCTTGGTCTGGAGGTATTAAGACTCAAGTACACCAACCACTAATCCAGAATGCGCATTAAGACTACCAAAAGAGGCAATGCACAATATTGGTCATTCAAATGCATTTATTCGTATACAATATTCAATTCTCAGTTAAAAGATTGCATTCTCTATGGTGCCGAAACTCTACCTTGATTCTCTTGGTCAAGCAGGATGAAGCTAGCAGAATGAAACCAGCTAAAATGTTTTGATCAAAATTTTGGCACGTATTCCAGAAAGGTGTTACGCTAAACTACAGTTTTAATTCTCCTCAACAGCACGGCTCATTGAACTGTTCTTAATTGTTGATTGGTTACTATCATAAAAGAACAAGCTGCTGTCCAGGAAGGTGCAAGTGCATGTGGTCCAGTGCAGAGAAACTCAAATTCCACGCTGTTCAAGAGTGTCCCACTGTAGCTTGTTGATGATGTCGGTAACACTAGATGTTCCACTTGAAAGCTTCAATGATGCGTATAATTCCTGGACAGTTGAAGTTCAGTTAAACCTTGGTTTAGCTAAACACCTTTCTGGAATGCGGGCCTATGAGTTTAAGTCTCTAGACAAGCAAAACTGACAATAAATCAGGATAACCAAGTATCAATCTGAATGTGACTTGGAATCTCCTTGTAAAATCTCATATTTAACTAGAATTTGTTACATTAGGTTGTTTCTAGACATAAAGCTTTTATAATATATTTTCAATAAAAATCAGGTTATACCAAAACAAATCATATTGAATTTTTAGATCCATTAATATCATAAATTGAGATCAAGACAAAAACACTTGGAATTATTTTAGCTAAGTAGAACTAACCATTAATTTGCAAATTTTGCATTTTATCAAATTAAATCCCAGTTTTATATTTTGATTTAGCAATTTGAGTGCCCTATCAAGCTATTTGGATGCCCTATCAATTGATTAGGATAGTATTGAGAATTGACATGACTAAACCAATTATTATTGGAGACCTTGTATGGATCAAACTAGTCCTCCCATATTCATGGCCCACTGATAAGAATAAACCAGAGAAGATGCTTCAGTGTTTGTCTTTCCTGATATCACTTGATAAGTTGACTTACTTTCTCAATGCGAAGTAAATCAAGATAAAGCATACTCATGATGTGAAAAGTATATTGATCCAGACCGGGGAAATCTTACTAGAAGAAGTCCCTGAAGAAAGGAAGAGACACTGTCAAGTGTATTAGTCTGTGGTTTAGGCAAATGTGTCTGTGCTCAAGATGTGCAAGCATGGAATAGAAACTGTGTGTAATTGGTTTGAAAGTAATCCAGTTCTTGAATCCCTGATGGAAATTGTAATTACCATTTGTATATGCATTAACACGCTTAACAATGTTTGAATCTATTTCTGTTGAGGGGCAAATAAGGAAATGAACACACTTTGGCAAATTGGAAGCACAGGTATCTAAATAGGCCTGGAAATTGAACAAGTTTACTAACAAGTTTCATGATCCGAATGGGGATTCAATATATATGCTGCATGGTGTTTCGTGTGATGATACTATAAACTCATAGACCTATAGTCAATATGGACTGTGAAATAGAACAAGTTTATCAATTAGCTTTTTCCTATTTATTAACAGTTTTATTCAAATATGGTAAAGTAGTACTTCACATGTAGATACACAATGTTGCATAAGTATAATTTGCTTTTTTCTGATGCATACTATCGAGATGAAGTAGATGAGACTCAGTAGGTATTATATAACAGCTAAATAAATCCATGTCACTTGATTGGCGCATCTTGGGTCACGTGCTATTGGTCATTTGGTCCATTTGATGGTAAACGTCACAAACTGTGCAACAGTGCCATGCAAAAATTTCGATACATTGCACTGTTACCTTTTTTGGTAAGATGCAACATCAGTCGCGGGCGTAATTTTAAATATACGCTTGCGCAGTCCGTGGGCGCAGCAAAATACGTGTCGTTGCATTAAAGCCGGTATGTTTAATAGTACCAAAGATATTTTCTCGGTTTGCTTTATTTAAAAATATTTATTTAGCTGTCATATAAAACAAATAATGAATGTTTCTTATTCATGTCAATGGAACAAACATTTCATTCGATGGAAGATCAAATGCCCCACTCAACTCGGTTTCGCCTCGTTTGAATGGAGCATTTGATCTTTCACCTCATGAAATATTTGTACCATTGCACTCATAAACATTCATTATTTGTATAACATTCCTTAATAAACATTGCTAAAAGGTATGATGGAACATTGGAACATATTGAAAGATAGCTAGTACTTGGATTTGTGTTTAATATTAGAGTAAGTTAGGAATGAACCAGTGACAGAGTAAAGCATGCTGCATATTCATATAGGCAGGAGGTACCAGGCATTTTCAAGAGAGTGTTAAGCTTACTTTAAAATTCCAAGCAATTATGTTTACATTTTTTGTTCTACACGGCCTTTTTATCTGGCTAAGAAGTTGTGATAACTTATTATTTGTCTTGTTTAAAGAAGAATGTAACATACAGTTTCCCATAAATTCAGCAACAGTGACCCACACTACTCTTTGGAAGTATGTGACAGAAAGGTGTGTGTTTATTCTCCAATAATTTTTATGCTAGTCTTGTAACCCGTAATGTTACAACTTATGAATGCACCACATAACTAGTAACTAGCATTGATGAAAACATTCGCTGAGATATTGAATATATCCAATTGCAGTTTCTAATAGTAATTAGTATTGAAGTAATATGGTTTTGTCTAGCCATATGTCTAGTGTTACGTAGTTTATTAATGTTGTTTGAGACCAACATGTTTTATATGTCTAATAAGTTCCAGTTAATGTTTAAAGTAGTCTAATTGAAATTTGGATTGTTTTTTAATACCTTGTCCGGTCCAGTGGAACCAAACTGAACTCTGAATCAGTAGTTTGCAAGTTCAATCCCCAGTATATCCAAAGAATTATTATATCTTTTGGAACTTGGGAAATGTCATTAATCTGAATTATACCTGTTTAAGTGAAATGAATGAAAGTAACCTCCAAATTTTACTCCATGGTGGTTCAGCACTTTATTTGGGATGGTGAAACTTTATAGAGATTGAAATTGTCTTTCTGATTATACCAATTTAAAACTTTATGAAAAAGTATTTAGAAATGTGGTATGTCATCATTACTATAAGCAATATTTGTGGCAACCAACCAACTGAGATTTCCTTGTCATAACTGACAAAATTAACATTGTACTTGAGCTGTCTGATAACCAGTTTAGCAATGTGGGTCAATGTAAATTGAGTTATGGTGTATATTGCAGCCAGGTTGTGTTATGACTTGTTTGACGTGGTCTGGATGCGGATCAACCTAGCTATGATGTTACAAGTGTGCTTATATTATAAAGAAGTTTTCTTGTGTGTATCTCACAACTCTGATGATTTTCATTACAAAAATTGTTCCCTTGTTCAATATATATCTTTTGATTCTTTATCATAAAACATTATTTAAAAAAAATTATCATACCATTGGGGAAATGTTTTGCAATATTTGAAGAAAAAAAAAGCATCAAGACTTCCAGATATGTTTCATATCATACCCTGTATGTATCAAAATATATTGAGTGGGTGATTTAGTAACTTTATTACATTAACCTATCTTCCCGTTATGAAGACATATGCATCATCTGCTGAACTCATAAGATTCACATGCATCTGCAATTTCAAAATATTTGTGCAACCCAGTTCTGATGATCTATTTAAGAGAATCTTTTGATCAGCAAGCAAATAAATTGTGACATCAATATGTAACCCTGAATATTCCAACCAGCAGAAACGCCATTGTATATATCAATCAGTGTATGTTACAGAAATCTGGCAGCATATTGATGCAGCTGCAAGAGCAGATTTATGAAAACAAATTGCACAGAAAATGTGTTGGAGCCTGCCTGTGTTGCTATAATGCTGGGTAACGTAATGTACACTAGCGGTCTAAAGTATTTCCGTACAAACACTTTATTCAGCTATATCTCACAAGGCGTTTATAAGCAAACTATTGGCAACTTATGCTGCTTTTGGTCATATCTGATAGGTAATCTAGTTTAAGTGTAAAATTGAGCTCTGAATGGAATCAACCCTCTCACATACGGGCAGGGGGCAACAACATAAATTGGTCAAAAACGTGATTTTAGGTCAAATTTGATTTGACAACGCCTGGGTCAAGGTCCCTTCACCGCTCAAATTGAATGGTCATATGGAATGTATATATGTAATAGAGTGACAAGCAGGCGATTAAATGTCCTGGTCACGCTTGACTTCTCCAAGAGAATGCTTTGAAGCAAACAAAAAAAGATCCTTCAACGCCCCCAGTTTACAAAAATAGGGTTGTAAAAATTGAATGGTCCCTGGCGGTATATGACATTTTAAAAGGTATTACGAGGTTTTCAATCTGTCATATACCGTCACAAAACACTCCACATTCACCACAGCCCTATTTTTGTAAACTGGTGGGGTGTTGAAAGATCATTTTTCGTTTGCTTCCAATCATTCTCTTGGTGCAGTCAAGCCTGACCAGGACATTTAATCGCCTGCTTGTCACTCTATTACATATACACATTCCATATGACCACTCAACTTAAGCGGTGAAGTAACCTTGACCCAGGCGTTGTCAAATCAAATTTGACCTAAAATCATGTTTTTCGACCCATTTATGTTGTTGCCCACTACCCGTACATGAGGGGTTGATCCCATTCGGAGCTCAATTTTACACTTAACTAGATTACCTATAAGATCTGACCAAAAGCAACATAAGTTTCCAGATAGTATCCCTGTAAATGCCTGTGAGATATGGCTGAATAAAGTATTTGTGCGGAAATACTTTAGACCGCGAGTGTATATAACACAGTTATAATAATAATAACATTAAATTAAATTATTCTTTCGTTTTTTATTGGGGTCAAAGTGATGAATTCTTGCAAGTTGGAGTAATATATGTATTAATCTGACTGAATTGTACAAGAATGAAAGCAAAAGTATCTGGTTATTAAGTTGCAATTTGTGCTAGAAGGAATGATACAAATATGTGGTACTAAACACGATAGCAAATACCAACAATGTTATTATAATTTATTTGTGTTTTGATTTCCATTTTTTTGACATATTAAGGTATCTGTTGGTATACAAATTATCGGCTTGTGAAATGGAACAATCAATCTTTCAATGAGGGATGGTATATTTTTACAATCACACGAATATAAGCAGTTAATATTTGTTTTATATAACTCATCTATAAATTCTAGTCATTTGAACTGCTGTATACTTAGGCCTACCCATTACCAATGTAGCAGAAAGTAATAGGTCCCTACTGTACACTGTAGTTTTGATATACTTTCAAACGGATGACAGTGATAGTAAAGACTATCAAACGGATGACAGTGATAGTAAAAATGACAAATAATCGTGTGTTGTAACACATGATTAATTGTAATCTTACCAATCAAATGACTAGAATCTATGGATGAGTTTTATAAAAACAACTGATCATACTCCAGTGCCTTTAGAAGAATATGTTGAAACTGTTATTGTGGAAACTAAATTCCATTGTCATTCTAGTCAGTACATTGGTTAGCATATGTAGTTGAGAGAAATTGTGGAAGTTAGTACCACCCTTACAGCTTCATTAAACTTCAAGATTCCTCATAGCTTAGGAGTATGTCTAATATATGAAAGGGATTGAAAGCAAAATTGTGTTTCCAGAAGATTTTGACTCAACATGAATAATTTTATTAATTATTCCAACTAGTCAATTACTTATTGCATTTGAACATTTTGGTGAGATTTAAGAATGATTTTTATTTAATACCACAGTTCACATTTTGCTAATATGAAACGTGATGTAAAGTATTCCAACAGAGTATCTGAATTGTAGAGACATCTTGTTTTGTTCAAGTCTTGTTCATACTTTATCTAACAGCAAATTGTACAGAACCAACAGAAACATGTACTTTAACCAAAAAGCACTGCTCCAATTAAGACGAAGGAAAGTTTGATTGTTCGATTTTTTATTTATTATACCGTGCATTTGTGCAGAGATAAATGTATAATTATTGATGTTAAAAAGTCTTAATGAGTCATATATTGTTTGACAATAGTGAAGGTTTGAAGAAATTAGAATCCATGATGCCTCTGGGAATTAATGTGAATGACATCAAGATATAGGATTTTATTCTTGTTAGTTATGTGAATGCAGATAAATTTGACAAAATTTTTGATTAATGTTCTTCCGTTTCAGTGAGTCTATTCAAATAATAGATATCTTATGTTAAGTGAATAATATTCTTTCAAAAAATCAAACAAAATCAATTTGTGAATGTATTTGAACACATTTTCAAGTGATAGGTATCTGAATTTGTCATCCATTAAATTGTCACATTTAAGACAAGATACTGATATGTTTTGAGTAATGTTATAAAGCTGTTTTTCCTTCTGGTGCAGCTATGATATCAGGCTTAGAAAACAGATTGCACAACAACTAAGTTTTTGGTAGCTTTAATCACAAATGATTTTGTTCAATATCAATCTGGAGGAGTGATTAAATGACTTTATTACATTAACCTAGCTTCCCGTTATGAAGACGTATGCATCATTTGCTGAAGTCAAAAGATACACATACATCTGTGATTTCAAAATATTTGTGCAACCCAGTTCTGCTGATCTATTTAAGAGAATCTTTTGATCAGAAAGCAAAAAAATTGTAACATCAATATGAAACCCTGAATATTCCAACCAGCAGAAACGCCATTGTACATATCAATCAGTGTATGTTACAGATATGTGCCAGCATATTGATGCAGCTGCAAGAGCAGATTTATGAAAACAAATTGCACAGAAAATGTCTTGGAGCCTGTGTTGCTATAATACAGGATAACGTAATGTATATAACACAGTTATAATAATATTAACATTCAGTTTGAGCAATATATGTATTAATCTGCCTGAATTGTACAAGAATGAAAGTAAAAGCATGTGGTTATTCTAAGGTGCAATTTATGCTAGTAGGAATGATACAAATATGTGGCACTAAACATGATAGCAAATACCAACAATGTTATTATAATTTGTGTTTCGATTTACTTTTTTTGCCACATTTAGGTATCAGTTTGAACCCAATGATCATACTCCAGTGTCTTTAGACGAATATGTTGAAACTGTTATTGTAGATAACTAAATTCCACTGTCACTCTAGTCAGCACATTGGTTGGCAAACACAAATTTAGTTTAGAGAAATTCTGGAAGTTGGTAATCCCATACACTGAAAATTGTTCTTAAAGATTCATCATAGCTTAGGAATAAGTCTAATAGATGAACTTAAATTGAAAGCAAAATAATGTTTCCAGAAGGTTTCGATTCATTCCAACTCATCAATTAGATCTTGTATTTGGACATTTCGGTAAGATTTAAGAATGATATTTACTTAATATACCACAGCTCGCATTTTGCTTATATAAAACATGATGTGATATATTTCAAGGGAGTATGTAAATTGTAGAGACATCTTGTTTTTGATTCAGTCTTGATCAAACTTTATCCAAGCAAATTGCACAGAAACGTGCAGTTTATTCCAATAAAGCACTGCTCCAATTAAGACTATTAGCAAGTTTGAATATAGCGCGTATAAGTACGGAGATATATGTACAAATATCAATGCTGAAAAGTCTTAATAAGTCAAATATTGTTCGACAATAGTGGAGGATTGAAGAAATTAGAATCCATGATGCTTCTGGAAATAATGTGAATGACAGCAAGATATAGGGTTTATTCTTGTTAGTTATGTGAATGCAGATCAATTTGACAAAAGTTTTGATTGATGTTCTTCCGTTTCAGTGAGTCTATTCAAATAATAGATATCTTATTATAAGTGAATAATATTCTTTCAAAATGAAACAAAATCAATTTGTGAATGTATTTGAAAACATTTTCAAGTGATAGAAATCTGATTTTGTCATCCATGAAATGTTCACATTAAAGACAAGATACTGATATGTTTTGAGTAATGTTTTAAAGCCGTTTTCCCTTCTGGTACAGCTGTGATACCAGGCTTAGAAAACAAATTGCACAACAACTAAGTATCAAAACAGTTTTGGTAGGTTTAATCACAAATGATTTTGGTAGATTATTACGGGTTTGCCGTCAGGTTTTAATCACAAATGATTTTGGTAGATTTTAATGGGTTCGCCGCTGGACTACAAATGTAGTTGAGAAATTCTGTTCTTCAAGATTCCTCATAGCTTAGGAATATGTCTAATATATGAAAGGAATAGAAAGTAAAATTGTGTATCCACAAGCTTTTGACTCAGTATGAATAGCTTCATCAATTACTCCAACTAATCAATTACTTATTGCATTTGAACATTTTGGTGATATTTAAGAATGATATTTACTTAATACCACAGCTCACATTTTGCTAATATGAAACGTGATGTAAAGTATTCCAACAGAGTATCTGAATTGTAGAGACATCTTGTTTTGTTCTAGTCTTGCTTAAAAAATTTCAGAGCAAAATGTATAGAAACATGTACTTTAACCAAAAAGCCCTGCTCCAATTAAGACAAAAGGCAATATTGATTTTTTAATATAGCGTGCATTAGTGCAGAGATAAATGTACAATTATCAATGTTGAAAAGTCTTAATAAGTCAAATATTGTTTGAAAATAGTGAAGGATTGAAGAAATTAGAATCCATGATGCCTCTGGGAATTAATGTGAATGACATCAAGAAAGAGGATTTTATTCTTGTTAGTTATGTGAATGCAAATCAATTTGACAAAATTTTTGATTGATGTTCTTCCGTTTCAGTGAGTCTATTCAAATAATAGATATCTTATGTTAAGTGAATAATATTCTTTCAAAATCAAGCAAAATCAATTTGTGAATGTATTTGAACACATTTTCAAGTGATGGAAATCTGAAATTATCATCCATTAAATCTTCACATTAAAGGCAAGATACTGATATGGTTTGAGGAATGTTATAAAACTGTTTGCCCTTCTGGTACAGCTGTGATACCAGGCTTAAGTAAACAAATTGCACAGAAGCTAGTGTTGTGAAAATACTGGCTAACTTAATTTATAAAACACAGTTTTGATTACTATAACAGTCAATTGAATTATATATTCACCCCAGAGTATAAATAAATATGCTGCCTTTGAAATATATACATGGGAAAAATTAGGGGAAGTTGATACTTGGTAGTAAACTGATTATCAAACAATTGCCTAGGGTAAAAATGTTTTTACATGTTTAATGTAGAATGTAAAATAAATATTATCCTTGCTAATTCAAGCATAATCAATTTGCAAATAAATGTACTTGAAAACATTTCCAAGTGATAAGAAATGTGAATTTGTCATCCATTAGAACTTAGAGATAAGATATTAGATTAGAGATAAAATACCAATATTAGAAATATTACAAAAATGCTTTCCCTTATGATGCAGTTGTGGTGCCAGACTTATGAAAATAAATTGCACACAAAATGTATTCAGAAATTTAAAATCAGGGATCAGATGCCTCAGGGAATCATTTCAAATGGCATCAAGATAGATGTTATTTTTGAGGATGAAAATGGTTTTGATTAAAGAATTTTGATTGATGTTCATTCATATTAGTGAATCTATTAAATACTTGATATTTTATGTAAAAGTATCATCGTTAATTCAAGCATAATCAATTTGCAAATGTACTTGAAATCATTTTCAAGTGTAATCTGAATTTTTCATCTATTATAACTTGGTATTCGAGACCGAATACCAATATGTTATAAGGAATGTTACAGAAATGTTTTACCTTATGGAGCAGCTGTGATACCATAAAAATGTGCTGTCTTGGAAAAGAAAGTGGAGATAGTTGAAACATGGTGGTAAACTGATTATCTAAAATTGCCTAGGGAACTAAAGTCTCTAAATGTTGATGAAATATATAGAAATCATATTTTTGTCTTTTTACATTTGAAGTTTATCTCTGTAACAATTTCACAATATTTGTTTATAAGTATGTGTTTGATTTTTGTTCAACCTTCTGCCTTAGTGTAAAAACATATCTGATAAGATATATGCATGAATAACTTTGACATTATTTCCATAGATTACATCTTTCATTTATGAAACGTGATGTCATGTTTTTAAGAGAGTATCTGAATTAACGAAACATTTTTACATCCATGATGCTAAAAGAATTTATGTAAATAAAGTAAACTGATAGAATGGTAAAGGCATTTCTGGTTTGATTATAACTTAAATTAATACCAAGATCAAAGTAAAAAAACAATGTTGAGTCTTAGAAAGGCAGATTATGCTTCAAAAAGATTAAATATTGAAGAAATTAAAAATCATTGTGCCTCTGGGAATTAATTCAAATGGCATCAAGATAGAAAATATTATTTTATTCTTGTTGTTTTTGAGAATCAAATGATTTTGGAAGAATTTGATTGATGTTCATCCATATTAGTGAGTCTATAAATATAATAAATATTTTGTGTAAAATCAGTTTTCCTCACTAATTCAAGCATAATCAACTTGCAAATGTGTTTGAAAAACATCTAAATCTGGATTTGTCATCCAAGAGAACTTGGTATCAGTGACAAAATACTGAAATAGTTCCGAGAATGTTACAGAAATGTTTCCCTCATGGAGCAGCTGTGATATCAGGTTTAAAAACACATTGCATAGAAAATGTCTTAAAGCTAGTGGTATGATAATAGTTAACTTAATTTATAAAATACAGTTGTGATTACAATAACAGTCAATTGAATTAAATTACATTTTTACCCTAAAGTAAAAATGAAAACAAATGTGCTCCCTTGGAAGAAATTGGAGGAAGTTGACACATCGAAGTAACTTGATTATCAAAAGTTGCCTTGGGATTGAAAGTTTCTATATTTGATGAAATTTATAGAAATCATATTCCTCTTTTACATTTGAAGTTTATTTATGTAACAATTTCACAATATTTACTTCTAAATACTTGTTTGATTTTGATATAAACACCCAACCTCCTCACTTTAAACCATATCTGATAAGATTTATGCATGAATGACTTTGACATTATTGCCATACTAAATTACATCTTCCATATTATGGTGAAGTTCTTCTTAAGAGAGTATTTGAATTTAAAAAAAAACATTCTTTTCAATGGCATCAAGATCGAAGATTTTGATAACAGAATTTGAATTGATGTTTATCCACATTAGTGAGTCTATAAAAATATTGCATATTTTATGTAAAATGTATATTATTCTTGCTAATTCAAACATAATCAATTTGCAAATGTGATAAGAATCTGAAATTGTCATACATTAGAATTTGGTATCAGAGATAAGATACAAATATGTTTCAAGGAATGTAACATCTACATTTTTCCCCTTTATGGAGCAGTTGTGGTACCAAGCTACGTATACATAAAATGTCTTGCATCTTGTGTGGGATAATGCAAGTTTAACATGATTTATAAAACACAGTTGTGATTACAAAAACAGTCAATTGGATTATGAGTTTATCTAAGAGTAAAAATGAAAAACAAAATATACTGCCATGGAAATATATACATTATAAGAATTTTTTGGAAGATGGTGCATGGTATTAAAAGTGTTTATCAAAAAGTTGCTTGGGAAGATGATGAAATATGTAATAGAAACCATTTGTCTTGTCAGTTTGGAAAATGTATAGGTTTTTTTTTAGAGTCTGTATTCATGTAAATTTATAATTCTTGTTTAATTTCACTCCCTCAACCCCTAACAATCAATGTCCCTCGACCCCACCATAGGCCCTTAAGTGAATCTTTGGTCATGAGGTGCGAAAGCTCCACTTGTTTTGTATAAATTCAGGATATTTTGTCAGATCCTACTGGAATATCTGTCTTATGTATATGAAATGTAGCTTAACATTTTCAAGAGAGTATCTATCATACATCAGAGTTAGACAGATTTAAAACATTTTCTATTGACATCCATAACAGCTTCATATTAAAAACAAGATTATTAAGATACCAATATGTTTCAAGAAATGTTACAGAAATATTTTTCCTTATGGCCCAGCTGTGATGCAAGGCTTAAGAAAACAAAGTGTGCAGAAGATGTCTGTAAGCTACTGTTGTTGTAATGCTGGTTAACTTGATAAATAAAACACTGTTGTAATGACAATAACAGTCAATTGAATTATATATTTACCCCAGAATAAAAATGAAAATGTGCTGCCCTGGAAATAGAGAAGACTTGGTACTTGTTAGTACAAGTTTGCCTTGGGAATGAAAGTTTCAACATTGATAAAATATAGGAATAATATTTGTCTTGTATGGATTTCACTCTATCATCTACAATGGTTTCGTACAAATTGTGCCTAAATTGTGGCTAAGATTATTGAAACAATTGTTTTCTGTTTAAATTTCTAAAAGAATTATGTCATTATTATGAATATTAACTAGATTATCAAATACATTGTAGGATTGTCATAAAAAAAAACCTCCTGAGTTTTTTCTTAACACAATAGAGTAAAGCTGGTTTCAGACTTGCCTGCCGTGTTATCGTACGACCAGCATGATGTCAAAAATTTCAAGTGCGCACTCAACCTTGTCGCATCTCAAAAATTTTGTTTGCCGTACGACAAGCCGATATATCGATTACTCTGTTGTGATGGTCGCAACGACACGATATTTTGAGTTGGAATAAATTCAACTTTTCTTGCAACAGACCAGTGTGGCAATATGCAAATGTGTCATGCTACAGTACGACAACTCAAAATTGCAAATGTTTGGTCGTGTGCCACAACGTCATGTGCCGCAACGACAGCTACTCTGAAACCACTATTAATTGAATATTGGACAATGTGTAAGTCTGTTTGCAGCTGTGTGGAGGGAGTTTGAATTTGAAACATGGCAAAAAGAATTATGAAAATGTTTCAATATCAGTCTAACAAATCTTGTATTTTAAGACCATCTAGGAATAAACAGAGGTTAAGACAAATAATTTTGCTATATATGAGACCAGATTTTCTTATAAAAGTCCAATGTGTTATAATATTTGAATTTCCTGTTGGAATGTTTTTATCCTATAATGTCTAAGATAAGATTCTTCTAAAAATCTATATTTGTCACATAACTAATGTATTCAAAACATGCTACAAGAATTTTTAGTTTACTTTATTTTGTAATAGCAATGTATGATTAAAAGAAAAGAAAAACATGTCACAGATGCCAATGTTGTATCAGGAAATATAGGTTACAGAAATATACTTAGTGGCAGCTGTATATCAAAATTATTGACACATATTGCAAGGAAAACATCTCAGAGACTAGCTTGGTGAATACTGCAACTTAACCTAATTCTCAGAACATTGGTATAATTGTCATAACGTGGAAGATGTCTATTACTGCTGGGTTTATGGAAACATATTGAACTAATGACGTGATGTATGTTACTTAAGTGTAGTGCGTAGCAAATTTCATGTTGGATCTTTAATTAGTATGAACAAGGGCAAGATGGGAAACTTTGCAAATGTAAATTGAAACATTTTGCTCAGGGTTATGAATTTGATAGATAACTCATGTATTCTATGAAATACTAAGAAATTTTGTGTTTTTGGATGTGAAGACAAATTTGAGGCTTATGCCAACTTTCAATATAAGTTGATGGGCTAAATAACCACTTATGTTTTGTTGTTGTAGTAAATCTCAGGAATATAAAGGAATGAATATTTTCAACCTGAAGCAACTTGGTTTTCTGGGTCCAAGTTAATGCCATGTTAGAAGATATAATATGTACTCTTTAAATCTGTATTTTGATCATATAAAAATACTGTTAAATATTAAGGTAAATTTTTCATTGGAATATTTTGTTCTTCAATTCAATTGACTAAAAAATGATGTCATGTTAGAGTAAGGATAGTATTTTGACTATTTCCCAGTGGATCATTCTTGAGTCCAATCTTTTATCATTTGTTTTTAGATTCTTGAAAGAATGCTCAGAAATCTAAAGCTGAATGCACTCTCAAACAGGAATGGATTGTTGCAGCTCACAGCAATGGAAACTCAGTGGAAGTCTGGGTTTCTCATCCCGCTTTGCTTTGATGCATTTGTCAAAAACCTGATCAATAAATATGCCTGTGCATTTGCGTTAACATTA
>JXSR01S038715.1:43256-56613 GCA_000969725.1 Ophiothrix spiculata
ATTTAATACAAGTAACTTCTTACTTTATTTTATAATCTTGAGAAAGTATAGGGAAGCCTGGTTTGAACTAATGAGTACCAGGTTCAATTCCTGACCCTGACGCAGTATAGGCATGTGGTTTTTTGCCCATACTCACTTTCAGAGGTTTTTTCTCCATGTACTCAGGTCTTCTTCCTATATTTAAAACTATCATCTTTTGTTTATCCTTATCCATTATTATCTGTCAAACCATGGATTTTGGAAGCTGCAACAATGAGAAATATCATGATCCATCTGTTGATATGCTTTGCTTTGGATTCTGATCATCATTTTTTGCATTGATTTAAATATATTTTTGTAGGTCCAAAGAAGTTTTAGCAAATAACGCTATTTATTTCCTTTTCAGGAATTTTCATTTACCAAAGAGAAGCTAATCAAGCATGCAGATCTTTGTTTAACTGTATCTAGTAGAAGTTCAGGTTCTGTTATCAAATTACAAGCTTGCCAGAGTTATAATAAAAACCAGGTAAGTCACAGCTCACTCAATAGGCGAAGCCGTTACTACAACTTGCACACTTCCTTAGTAGTTTTATATTCAGTCGAAGTACAAAAAATCGTCTTAATTTATCAAAGAAAGTGCCTTTTGTAAAATAAAATAAAAAGTGTGACTTGTTTTTGAAGATTTTATAATAAACCCAGCTACATGCTGGAACAGTTTAGGCACATATTGAAAAAAACAATAAATCAAGCATATCAATGAAAAAAAAATATATGTTGAAATTATAGGAAGATTTGAACCATGGCTTCTCAACTTGTAGCCCACATGTCAAATGTGTAGCTTTATGACTGCGCTTCGGAATCCCCAAGTAGCATAATATAGAAAAGACTAGGAAAAGTGCGCATTTAATGCTAACCATGCAGTTTGCTGATTAATGTGACACATTTAAAGAAAACATTGAGACTTAAGCCCGATATAGTTGTTGAAGTCCCATTATACCCATGTGATACATTAACCAGTGAAGGTTTTATCTGTTGTTAACTTATCAAGAATCATTATTTATGCTGTTATAATTGTCAAGAAATTCCTTGGAAATTGCTCCACAGGCTAATTCTTGAAACATTTTCAAGGTTTCCAAGGTTTTTAGTTAATCACATACTGTTTTATTTGAAATTTTTAACTTTTCTGAGAAAATGTGAGGGTAGCAATATTTTATTGAGTTTTTCAAATTTAACATGTTACAGACATCAACATTGCCTAGAAACTGAGTAATAAAATATTGATTTTGGTATTGGTTGATTTCACAAATTTAGCGTTTCACATACAGATCTATTTGCCAAAATCACTACTAAAGTATAGCGTAAACAACGCATCACATACAGATCTATATGGTGCGCTATTTCAATTTCCCAATGAATAAAATTTCCACATACAGGTTTTAAGTGTATAGTTCAGTTTGACGTATTCAATAACTGTACTTACGAGATCGCTAAATGTAAAAAAGAAACATTTTCACATAGACATCTGTATGTTCAAAGCCACATTTGTGGTTCAAAGATAAATTAAATAGGGTTTTAAGTAGTATTTTTGTTTGAAATTAAACATACTAAAAACTAAGTGCAATGGCTCTTCTGTGACACAAAGTCTATGTACGAATTTTCAATGCGATTTTCTCGAAATCCGTCTTTCGTCATATAGAACAGTATTTGATATGACCGACGATATCTTTCGTTATACATCTTTACAAATTATGTTTGACTAATAGGGAGAGCAACTAGTAGTTTTGAAAGAACAATATACTTTTATTTAGCATTTGTAATATAATGAGTTTCAGGTTAATAGTGCGATTTTCTCACAGTTTCTTTTCTTTGTTTTTATTTCAGAGATGGGATCAAATAGAAAACAATCGTATGTTTAAATTCCAAGGATCCGATTTATGTATAGACAGTAGAGATGCCAAAACACATGGACTTACAATCCAATCCTGTGATAAACGGACTCTTACACAGCACTGGAAATTTTCCATGGGCAACTTAAGACATTGACAAAGGCTTGGCCAGTGATGTTTTTATTCTGTGTAGAGAGTGCCATTTTGGTCACCTCATTTTTGATGGACTACTCTGTACTATTATAAAGAATTTAGTGTTTTTTCAACTCATGTTGCCTTTTTGTACTGGTTAGGTGTAAATACTGAATTTTCGGGTTGGGGAGGGAGAATATTTGGGAGGGGAGGAACTTGGAGGGGGTGTTTTGTAATTAATGTAACATGACCAGTTGCCTCTAAGCTCAAATTGCTTGAACAGTAACTGTTACTGGTAGCTATATTTTGTTTTTAGTTTTGTTTTTAATGACTATATATTTATGATTAAATGTAGATTTTATGATTGCACAAACATTGTCCAATAATTTGACTAATTTGGTGCCACATCGAAGTATGAATAAGAGTATTGCGAGGGCCAGTGTATATTTATGGCTAATGAACTGATTCATATAGTTGGATACTGTATAGAAATATTTATTGATGTGTAATTTTTTAGGTATGCTAGTTGCATTTGTCAGAATGAATAATCGTCATGTGAGTGCAAGAAAGAAAAATCCCTCAAAATGTTCCTGTCTTATGTCAGTTCTTGAAATGGTTCTTCAGGTGACAGTGTCACCTGAAGAACCATTTTAAGTTCCACTGACCCAAGACTGAAGGTCATGCAGAGTGCAATCCAAATTTATAATGTAAGGCAGCCATTGCAGATATGACTTTCTTGCATTCACATGACGAATTGTATCTGTTCACTTCCAAGGATCAACAGAAAAAGTAAAGGAAAAAGTTTGGGTCGTTGTGATTATTACCTAGTTGCAAGAGGGGGTTTTAAGTGATTTTTTGTTGTTGTCTTTTAAAAGGAGAAAACTGAATGTCTTTGTACTTGAAAAGCATAAAACTCAATTTTTCAAAAACAAATTATTTTGCATATGACATACAAAAGCAGGTGTAATAGTTGCGTGAAGGAAACCTTTTCATTTTTACGCGTGTTGTGCGCGGAGGTTAAATTTCACTCGCAACTTTTGCGATACTCATGAATTCCTGTGATTTGTCTGTTCTGTTGGCTGTGTGACTTGGTGATCAAATTGATTGGTTTGTTGTTCACGCACAGTGCGATTTGGTTCCGCCCAGAATGAAAACAGGTGTTTTTTTCAGATGACTTTAGTAGCATGTGTCTAGCGCATAAAGATCCTTTGATATGGTTTAAACTTGCTAACATTTGCTAGCATCTCGTGATAGTCTTTATAGCATCTATTCCAAATCAAACGCCTCTTGAATCTTGCTTAGCTTGGCATAGTCATTATGGTCCTCCATGTAGTAGACTATATGGTACAACGCACTTGACTATATGGTGCAAGATGGCGCATTTGTTTTCTTTTTGGGAAACAACAATGTCAATGAAATTTTGTGATGACATGTTTTGCTATTGTAATTCACATACACGAGGGGGGATCAAAAAATAATGCCTCCATAGTCACCAAATCGTTATAAATGATCCGATGAACACCAAATTTACACAGATTATAGCCTGAGGACTCTCCTTCGATCATGGAACTACTGTTCAACATAGTCACTTTTATTTGATTTATGAAAAAATTGTTTTTCCGCAGTCGCAAGCAACGGCATCTCTGAGAAAACTCCTTCATTACTTTGAAACAACAGCATTTATATCTAAGGTCTTCAGCATGAAATATATTTAAAAGTTGAATCACCTGCTTGAGACACTGGTATGCAATCTTAAAACAAAATATTGAAAAAGCTGATGATGTTGATGAGTGGTGTGACTGGCTTATCTTACGTAATGTATAGGCTTTGATGATGCCGAAGCTATTAGCAAGTTAATTGTAAAAATATCAAGTAGGTTCATCAAAGATATTCATGGAGTATGATGTTATGAAATCTGATTTGCCTATGGAGCAAAACAATTAGTACTATGGGATACAATGACCACTAGAAATGTGACAAATATGTAAGCAAGGGTGTCATTTGGTGTATGGCATGACAATCTAGATTGGGTTGTATGTAATGTGTCCTCACAAGGTTAATTGAATGGCAGCTACAATCAAACATTCCGAGTCTGCACAGGCATGGATATAGAGTACAGCAAATTGTTCTTGAGTTTTGAATTCACAACTGCACACAATTATTTATTATTAATTTTAATAAAATGTGTTAATAATGGTAACTATGATAACCTGAAGAACTTGTACTGGATAAATATGTGGTTGGAGTAGACAAATCCTACCTATTATATCAGGATCCTAGCTTGATTTACAATGGATGATGATTTAGAATGGATGATGGATGAAAGCCAACATGGATTCCAGATTGGACTATTGCATGAGACTAAGATTGGTTGATCATTAGAAGAAGTTACATCTTACAGTATATTTACAAAAGGAGAAGATTTGAATTCAGCCAGATTGACTGAGATGATATCAGCAATCTAGTGTTTATAAAGACGGTTATGAGTTTTAGTCTGTTGCTGTTTCAAGAAATGTACTGGGTTATTGATTATGTAACTGATGATATTTGTCAAATTTTAAAATACATGCAACTCATTAGGCCACACATTTCAGCAGTTCTTTAAGTATGCCTTCAAATATCACATTTGAAAAGCATATCTGAGAGTTTGTTAAGAAAGAAGTATGATTGGCAGGACCTAGCAATGAATCAAGCTTGAATGTCTATTTGCGAGCTTGATCTGAAACAACGAAACTATCATACTTTGTTTGTGCTTAGTTACCATCATAATAGTTTATCAGAGGCAATTAAATTGCCTTACCATGATAATATGAGGTGTTACTTTACTAGTTATACTGACATTTTCTTTCATCTGAATATCTGATTTTTCTCTCAGGTATACACTAGATTTCATTACAACTCAAGCATTAGGAAAACATTCAATTATTTCAATTTATTTTAGACATTTGTGGTGCTAGAAATTAAATACGTACGTGTTTAGGAATTTCACAAATAGGAAAATTATTTTCATCTGTATTTAGCATTTTTAGTTAACATCTAAACTTCTTCCAAGTCATTTTAGTTAGCATCTATAAATTCTTCCAAGTCATTTTTAGTTTAAGAATAAGTGATTTTTACTCAAGTAGGTGATTGCCTATAATGATATTTTGTTTGTTAGATTTGAGTAACTACAAATGTATTACAAATCAAGAAAGCAAGTTTCTTGTCCAAATGTTTACGAGGCAAACTGGTCATAATTGTTCAACTGATTTTCAGATTAGCTGTGATGACATCATGATACAGATTGTAAGTTATATTCATTTAAAAAAACCTACGCAGGAATATAACTTTCATAAGGTTCTTGGATGAAACTGCCACTCACAGGAAAGAGTCACTGACCTGAGAGCTTTCAGATGGCGTCATTATTTCTTCTTCACTCTGTTATTGAATGAGAAGCTCTTATGATGGACCATTCATGTACCTGCAGTAAGAAGTACTACTTACGCACAATCTTATTAAGTACACAGTTCGAAAAAATGCATGATTGAAAAGATTTCATAAAGGCTTATGCTTCTTTCATACTCATGTAGTTTTGTAGCTTTGTTGCTGGGTGATGTGTATTTTTTACAGAAACTTGTCGCTTCCGGTTGTCATAGCGGCAAAGCTACATGTTGCTGAGGTAATCAATATCGGCAAAATTTTGTCGCATGGCAAGATTTATTCACGTTTTCAGAGCAACATGAAGTGACACAATGTGAAATGAAACAAGCAACAGAGCTACAATGATACAAAGGTGCAATGATACAAAAGTATGAAAGCAGCATAACCAAGGAATTTTTATAGGGGAATACAGATACGCTGCCATCTTGTGTCGATCATGGAGCAGAGTTATTGTACCTCCGGATATATTCGGAATTTGGCCCGATATCCAGGCAGATTGCGTCAATCTTCACTTGAAGCATATACAGCCTGTGCATTTTGTTTCACTTGCAAAGCATGTCTGCGTTTCAAGCAGTGTATATATTGCGACTTGCTCTGATCAAAGTACGCCAATTTGCCCTCTAATACGTTGCAAAGACTCTCGAAGTGAGGTACGCGGAGCTGTAAAATGTCGGAGGTACAATAACTCAACCTCCATGAGTGACAATCAAAGATGGCTGCCATCCCATAGGATTGACACGGCAGTGAAATCAAAATGGCGGAGAGTACCGGTTTCCCTTTTTAAATTCCTTGAGCATAACACATATCAGCATTTTACAAATTAATTCCTTCTTTATAGGTATGTGGGGACACATATTTTCTCAAAATATCATATGAAATAATTCTGCCTATTTGAAAGATCCTGTGTTATAACATCACATCTAATCTGCGAATCAGAGCCAATATGTAATGTCTATTTGTCATGTACTATGTTTATAAAATGTATTAATATAGCACTTGTACAATAGTGTACAAATTGAAAATTAGACTCAAATGATTTTGTATAAAATATGCAAAATGAGACAGGAGTTAAGATATAAACCATTCCTGCCTTTGCTGTTTTTATATAAAAAAATCGTAAAATATTTGCTTGTCAGAAATGATAAGAGTTGTGATATGAGATATGGTGTTTTGTTCTGCTTTAGTTATTATTATGCAAATATGTGTTTACAAATATGTGATGCAAATGTTATTAATGAATGGTGTGTCTACCCTTTGCTGTTTTTTAGAAAGCTTTGCAGCAGATTGATTCTTGATTGTATAATTTGTTTTAAATGATTCAGTGTTATAGAATGCTATTATAGTTTCCAATATTTGGTTAGCATGCTGAATTTGTCCATCCATATCAACATTTTTTAGTTTTCTGTTCATGTTCATCACTTTTTCCAACTGGCCTTATATTATGATTCAGCATTCGGTGATACGTTTTGATAAGTCATTCATTAGAAAGCTAAAAAAATTATAATCATATGTACCAGTGTTTCTAGTATTAACCGAGATTTAAAGACATCAATTTTGTGCTGCGTGTGTCACCATATTTAAAGATCCCATCCTTGGTTAGGACCATACCAAAGTGACAATGGTTAAAAGACCAGCTAATATAGCCATTGGAATCACAACACAAGCATTATTTTGTAATATGTGAACTCAACATATCTGTCAACAGTTTTTTAAACAATTCTACATACATTGTTACAAAAATGCAGGGTCCAGGACCATTCAACATATCAGGTGCTTGCATTTACTGCAATATTACCCTGCACTATGAATTTTTGTTTACGCTGTAAATTGTGGTGCTGACTTTAATGTGATGCAAAAGGTGCACCCTTGGAGGTGCACACAGAAAAGGTGTGACCCATTCATGGTGCAAATAGAGGATATATTATGCAATACAAGCCATGCTATTTTATACCAGTATTACGCTCTGAAGTTTCAGTCAAGTTTTCAGGGTATGTGATGGACATGCATGTTGCCATATTAACTCACTTTCTGCACCTAAGCTGACCAAAATAAAACTTTTGACCAATCGCTGCCTGCTTGCATAGATAGTCCAAGTAGAGCACTACTAAGACCAAACCCCTAGCACACCATAGTGACCAACCCCTTAGCACAAATACTGACCAAATCCCTAGCATAGCACAAATACTGACCAACCCCTAGCATAGCACAAACACTGACCAGCATTATTCTACTTGTTAATTTCAAAGCTCATCTGTACTGTGTTTAAACTTAGGTTCATATGTAAAATCTTAGCAAAAATCACATTGAACACTATGTTCTTTGCCAGGCTGCAGTGCACAGCTATATAAGTTCACTTACACCCGGCATGTTAAGTTAACCCAATGTTTTGGTTCAGTGTTGAGGAATGGCCTCAACTTGTGAATGGTTTTGCCAGTGTTTTTGAAGCCATTAAGTCTTCCGCAAAGCTGTATCTACCAACAAGGCTGCAGAATTGCCTAGAAATTACCACGTTTAACCACAAATATATGATTGATAATAATGATAAGCTTTTTAATGGCGATTTTCCATTTGGATCATAGATCCTGAATAATTTGCTGCAGATAAATTGTTACAACTAATTCACTTCATTTAGTTATTGTTTTGGATTTCGAAGCACATCCTATTGGTACTGAGATTGTAATATTTACCTTCTGCAGCTTCCCATAACCTGGATGGGGCAGACAATGATGTAAATAATTACCAGTATATTAACAAAAAGGTGTCACTGCCAAAAGTCATAGTTATCTTAGAATAGGTTGTACGATTTTCCAAACTATTTTGGTAACATTTTGCCTGCTATTAATATAATCTCTTATGTTGCTGGCATATCTGCATTCTTCTACATGATACCTCAAATCGTCATGTGAGTGCATGAAAGTCATATCTGCAATAGCTGCAATTTTACACAAAATTTAATTGCACACTGTGAATGTCCAGTCTTGCGTCAGTGGCTCTTGAAATGGTTCTTCATGTGACTGTGTCACCTGAAGAACCATTTGGTTCTTCATGTGACTGTGTCACCTGAAGAACAGTTTCAAGACCCACTAACATGTAGCAGGGAAATTTAGTTTTTTCACATTGTAGCAACAAGATGCTAATTAAAAATCACATATGGCAGCCATTGCAGATACGACTTTCTTGCACTCACATGACAATTAATGTATTACATATGTATAACACCTATATAAAACCTATGTAATATTTTGTCACAAGATCTGGAAAAATGTGCAGAGTCACCTTCTTGATCTCTCATATAGTCATTGTTACATTGGAATGCATTGTGTAACTGCGTCAATCAATTCATATTCATGACATATCCCCGGGCATATCCCATGGGGGTACTCAAATCAAATCTGGTTTAGGTAGGGACGTGCCTCGGGGAAATTTGAAAAGCCACCCATCCAAATACCAATTTTTGAAAAAAAGGGATGCATTCATAAACCCAATCTCCCAAATTTTCAGTCAAATTTAATCAAAAATCACATTTTTTCTGCCCAAATTTAAGCTATTTTAAGCAAAATGTTTTTAAGTTTAGAGAAGAAATGTCCAAAAATTGCGCCATTTATTTTAGAAAATTTTGAAAAGAAAACCCATCAAAATACCACATTTTGCGAAGAAAAGGGACCGATTAAAATACCAGAGAGCCTGATTTTGCTGCACATCCCAATAACCTTGTTTGTTCTAATACCCCCCCCCCCCCCCAAGACTATCCATCCCAAAATGTGTGTAATCAGCATCAGCTGTGAAGTTAGTTACGCAAATATTTGATTTCTCAGATCATGTAAAGCTGTAAACATTATGATTGCTAATAGATTTTCATGCTTAATAATAGCATTTTATTATATTGCTTTCTTTGTGATTAATAGAGTGTAAGGTTTCCTAAAAAATGCAGCGAATTTGTGTATTTTGTGGTGTAGAACATTCCACCTTTGTTACCATTTTATGTAATGTCATTTCAATTCATTTTGTTGATTTTAAAAATTGCTTATTATCATTGCTGTATTTATTCTTTTCATGAAATGTAATTTTATTATGTGACCAATTTGAGGCGTTCAACTGAGTACTATAAGATGTTGAATTCTTAGTTCAATCCGTGCCAAATGGCACATCTATGTTACCAGAATCTTACTCTTGAATTGGAATGAAATTTATAGCAACCGTTGAAGAGCACTCAAGTAAATTTAACTTTGAGAGCATGATCATGAACTATAATAAGCTTCCTAAAGTTTATTCCTTCCACCACAGAGGCCAAGACTTGAACCAATCCCAAAGCCTCAAGCAGGATTTGAACCTTTGCCATCCCAGTTATTAACACACGTAATATCTGGACTATCAAGCCCAGCTGGCATCGAAGCACTAGTTACAAATCTATATTCAGATCAACATTCGGGCTCCAGGTTGAGATTCTTTCATAAAGAATATGGATTCCAACTTGTATCCTATGGTTTATATATAGTGCTCTGATATCAACAAACCTCAGAGAGCAAAGACATTTGGTTAATAAACTGAAGATCCCAGGTTCAAATCCAGTTCAAGGGATTTTTTCCCCCAATTCTTTGTCTTAACAAGATTTGCAGTATAGGATGTTGTAGCTAACTTGTGGTGTTTAAGGTGCTATTATTGTTTCAAATAAATTTCGGACATGAACATGATTTTTGAATGCAGCCACTGCGTATCCACAAGTTGCGACAAGAATGGGACACCGGGAAATACGCAACACAGTTTCCAATCAGTAATCCACAGTGCCGCGACATCGCACGTGCCTGAAAAGCGTCATGTGCTCACGTAAAATGCACACGCAATTGTGTTATGCTCTAAATTTTCTGATAATTATTTGTAACAACAATAACAAGTAATGATAGGGGAGGGGTGAATAACTAACCAATGCTATTTGTCCACACAAGTTACTGAAGCAAATGGTACTGAATAATTCCTATTTTCAACTTTAATATGTTTTAAAACATACATATGACTAACCAATGAGGGACAGTACATGTCTGGTGTGCTACAATTCAAATTAAGAATTATTTGAACTAAAATAGACAGGAAATATTATTGTACAATCCCATTGAATGCATTGGTGCTAACAATTTCAAATTTCTAAACTTCTGACTTTTTCAATGAGCAGATCTTAAACGATCTATTATTTGAAATACTTCAATACAGCTATATTTATAATTATAGCTATGGTATAGTAACTTCATTACTTTGCAAACAATTCTAATTATAAATTATATTTTTGATCAATTCAGATGTGATGTCCAAAGGTGCTAATATGATTTGATAAAAAATCAATTTTTAGTCATTGCACCACAAGTTAAAGCACTTGAAAATTAGAATTTGTGAATGAAGTGTTCAAATACATAATGTATGTATACATGTATGCAGTTAATCTGCATATGAATTGAAGGCAATCTATTGTAATGTTATCAGAATTTCCAAATATTTTACAGAGCATTTTGTTTTGGAAGGAATGTGACAATCCACCACAAACCTCAGTAAAGTCAGCCGTGGTCAAATTTGCATTTTTACCAAGGAATTTTTATATGGGAACCGGTGTAGCATGAATGTAATGTTCTTATTGTCTGGGTTGTACAGTAAAGTATAGGCTAACAACTCTAACGCAACGGTTAGTTTCACGCTTTATTCCGTTATGGTCTTTGGAAGGCAGACTTCCATTTCAGGGGAACTAAGATTACTCTCACACCATCTTGGATTGTCACTCATGGAGGGTGAGTTACTGTATCTCCGGCATTTTACGGCTCCGCATGCCACACTTCGAGGGTATTCGCAACGGATTAGCGGGAAAATTGCCGTTCTTTGATCAGAGCAAGTCGCAATACTTGTTACTTGAAACGCAGACACGTTTGCTTGAGAAACAAAATGCACAAGCTGTATGCGTCAAGTGAAGATTTACGCGATCTGCCTGGATATAGGATATAAACTCAAATAAGGTACAATAACTCTGCTCATTGAGCGACACAAGATAGCCGAGAAAAACAGTTACCCTATAAAAATTCCTTGATTTTTACAGATTCAAAAAAAAAACACTTCCAGCTTTACAATGATGCTTTGTTTCAAATTTATGTGTCACCAGAAGCATCAAATGTCATAAAACCTAAAACTGAGAAAATGTATGTTAAAGTTTACACATTACACACATTTTCATTAAAAAGATTTAGTTTTCATAAATTTTGAAGTTGAAATAAGAGCTGATATCTTACTAGGAGTTTGAAAACGGCATGCCATTTCAAATCTGCAAATAGCACGATTTCGTCAGAATATGACCCATGTAAGTAATTTTGTTTTGAAGCTCAAAATGAAAATGCTGACTTTACTTAAGGTTCATGATGGCTGGTCACCAATATGGTCTGTAATCTTGCACTCACATATTTACAGTAAGGCTGCTATCACATAGAAGTATACGCATAGGTATACGGTGTATGATATTCGCTAGATGCTCCAGGGGAGGCACTCATGTGTTTAGTGATGAGGATAATCCCTGTCAATTTCAAATATGAATCACTCCCCGGGGAGAGTATAGCGAATACCGTATATGTGATCGCAGCTGAAGTGTGATTTTGCCAAGCACCATATTTCTGCAAAATATTCTCTGGTATCGTATAATGATCCCAAGGGTTGTACAAACCCAGGTCTTACCAATGTTTCCCAGTGAGTCCGAGTCGTGGATGTTTTGTATTGTGTAGTGCAATGAGTCGGAGTCATGAAAATAAAGCACCAAATCTATTTTCACAATAAGGAAACATCAGATTTCATGAGTCAGTGTCATCCTTGTGTCTTGCTTCCATGATATCTTGTAGAATACAAAAAAAATCCATGATTTGTTTCTGAAACAACACATACAAAGTAAGTGCATACCAATATAGAACATTAACATCATTATCTTGCTTTAAATAAGAGTATTTTATTTCTACTTTCTGCATAGGAGCCACATGCCCCAACAAATATGACAAAAATATATAAAAACAATTTACATGCAGTTTTTTTACATTGTATATCTAAATATCCAATTTTTACATAACAGCGAAATTGATCTTCAAGCTATAGACCAGTTGACTCATGACGTCAATTGTTACTGTTTTGCCCAGCAGTATGCATGCGCATCATTCTGGAACTAAATTGTATGTTTTGAAAATTCCCACCTCAATTGAATGATTACATAGAATGACATGGTGAAGCGGGAGTTTTGAAAGCACGGTCCCTGAACAAAGCAAGCTGCGCGCGCATACTGCCGGGCATAACAATAACAAATGTCAACTGGTCTATACTTTTGTGGTGCATGATGTTTTGAATGGAAAAATATGATATTCAATTTTTCCTGAGAATAAATATTATTAATATTACTACAAACTTAATTTGTAAACTCTAAAAGACTAGGCCTACTATAACACATATCTGATTTTAGCTAAAAATTTATGAAGGCGGAGATCTTCATTATAGAAAAATCATTATTGCTTTAAACAGACGACCCTGTAAAATAGACCCGCTTTCTCATGTTTAGTCAAATAGATAATTACAATTGTCCCTTGGATCTTCTATGATATCATATTAGGTGACTGAGCATGCTTTTACAAACTTCTTGATCGGTTAGAGCATGGACTCACAAGTCAATAGATCATGGGATCAAATCCCCGGCTCTGGCACTTTAACTGCCAAAAGCCCATCATTAAAATGGTCAGATTGTCTATCAGAATCATGGGTCCTCAAATCTAATAAGATTTTAAACCTGTGTATGTATAAAAATGGTTCTTTTGTTTGTGTCATATCAAAGATGGTGCTGTTGCCTCAGATGAGTTCTGCCGATAACGACAGATACAGAATTGGATGAGTCTTTGGCAAGTTTGATATTTTCAACAAATCTGCATGCTATGGTGTAGTGT
>JXSR01S038718.1:7434-18908 GCA_000969725.1 Ophiothrix spiculata
AAGTTTATTATTTTTTATTAATTTTGCCAGTGAATTTGGCAAACTAACACAATTTCTTCTGTGAAAACTGGCCTTTCATCCCTTTCACCTGGGACTACAAATTTAGTATTTGTAGTCGGGGATCGATCGGGTCTATTAAAATTGGAGTCCTTCAATTTAATGCATCTGGCCATGGCATGGGTCAAGATCTCTACTTTTAAAGCAAGCTTTATTATTCTTTTTCATAAAACTAAATGGCCATGATGAAGAACAAACCATTTTTCAGTAGTTTATTTCCGTGTGCCGGTTTATAGAGTGAATCATTCATCATTAGCCTTTGATGTTTGATAATCATATCCAAATACTATAGTGATTTATTGACCATAATAATATGTCGTACAAATGATTTAACAATGAATTTATTGATTTTACAGGTAGCCGTCAACATTAAAGTGATGTTTGTAACTCCTCATATTTAATTGATTTGTTAAAGGTGCAATTTCCATTAGCCCAGGATTCGATTCAAGAGATTTTACAAAATTTTCATTAGTTGATCCAGATTTTGAGAAATAGGAGGGTGTTAAACTGATACATTAAAGTGATGTTTGTAACTCCTCATATTTAATTGATTTGTTAAAGGTGCAATTTCCATTAGCCCAGGATTTGATTTTACAATTCATGAGTTGGTCCAGATTTTGAGAAAAAGGAGGGAGTTATACTGATGAACTGAAACAATTGGTAAGCCTCATCCTGCTAGTCCCAATGTTCACTAACTTGTCCCAAGGTTCAATAGTTCGAAAATGAAATAAATTTGCCAGTCTAAATGTGTATTTTCCTATACCTTAGGGTTGGCCAGTCCAAATTTTAAAAAGGGTCTGTCAGTCTGAAATAGGGTTCACTAGTTCAAATTTGAAAAAAGGTTAGCTAGTCTGAAATTTAAAAAGGTACTAGTCCGCATATCCAAAGCTAAGGTTCGCCCGTCCCAAAACTAAATAAGATTCACCAGTCCGAAAATGAAATAATGTGCCAGTCTGAAAATTAAATAGTCCTTTAAAGTTTACTAGTCCAAAATTGAAAAAGGTCCGATAGTCTGAAAATAAAATTGGGTTTGATGATCAATATAAGACTGTTAGGATTAGGACCTAATTATTTTTCAGACTAGCAAACCCTAGGTTTTTTTTGGACCAGCAAACCGCGTTTCATTTTTGGACCAGCAAACATTTTTATTTTTAGACTGGCAAACCTTAGGATTAATGAACTTTTTAAAATTTCCAAATGGTGGACCTCATTTCATTTTTGGACTAGTAGCAAACCAGGCTATAAACCCTATTTCATTTTAGGACTTGCGAACCCCGACAGGGATAGAATTTCGTTTCGGTTTGCGAGAATAAGAATTGAGTGAAACAATTACAATTACTAAATACTTGAATGAGAGAAGTTGATTCTCGTTTCTGGATGCTACGAGAATCTTTGTGAGAACCGAATTTCTAGCCTTGCCCGGGTAGCGAACCTTTGGACTGGCAAAACTTCGGATTTAATCAATACCCCTCATGACCATTTTTGTTGAGAGGTAAACTTGAGGCTCCTAAAATTAAAAAAACTGATTGTTAATTTTTTTAGAATTTTGGGATCAACTAGTTCCTTTTTCTCATACCCTTAATTTGATTTTTTTTTTACAATTTAGCATTATAATTATTTTTTGTATGATTTGTTGTAAATTTGATTGCTTCTAAACAAGGTTCATATCAAAAGAAAACTATTTCTAAAAAGTAATTTTATTTTCCTGAAGATATTACAGAACACGTACCGGTAAATGAAGAGTTCCATTTGGAGTCATCGGGGCTCCACATCTGTAATCATGGAGCTAAATCTTAAATGTTTCTTATGACTATTGTATTCATAAATGAAGAGTTCTATTTGGAGTCATCGGGGCTCCACATCTGTAATCATGGAGCTAAATCTTAAATGTTTCTTTAGACTATTGTATCCATCTTTTATTGTCCACAAAAAGTGCATTTGAGTGAGGCAGTGTGGTTCATTGGGTCTTTTAGCAATTTTCAAGTGTTTTGTGTAGATTTTCATTACATTGGGGTAATTAACTAATCTCCTCATTATCAACAAACAATGTCAAATTCATGACAATTAAAGACAATTTAAGTATGACTAAAATGTTTGATTGTAGTTATTGTTGGTTAAGTACAAATTTATTGTTCAAAGTGAGCCAGTCTGGGTTGTTGGGTTCACATATTAAACTTTTAAAATCATTTAACATTTTAACCCATAGTAGAAACAAAGTAAAAAGTACAACATTTGATGAAATTTGTATTTCAGAAAAAGTTTTTTTCTACAATTTTTAGCACTTAATTTTTATTTGAAAGGCTTTTACATGAAAAAGGGAAATTTAAAACCTTGCTGTAACTGTGAAGATCTTCTTAAACACAGCTAGTAGATGACCCGGATAGAAGAACTAAAATACATAGTTTAACATTTGGAGAACGGTGTATACGTACAGTATGTGAAGAAAAATGGTAAATATAGCAACTGTAAAATGATGAATGTGTATGTCCCTCGCAAAATTAAGTATTTGATACCAATTTACAAAATTTCTACACGATAGTGGAGTCTGAACTGGGCCTTGGTCTTGATTCAATTCAATACCACTGCTTCTGCACATGGATAGATGTGGATCTGGCACTTGTGATGGCTTGCAAATGCATGCAGTAATACTGTATGATAGTAAAGTGTTAAAAATTGGTTGGAACCTACCCAAACTATGGATTGTGCTACATTAAAAGGAAAAATATAATGATACATTCAATTGAGCGGCAGAGCACCTCAAAATTGGATCCTTAGTGGTGAAATTGTTGAGTGAAAAATACACCACTAAATGGAGCAAGATGATGTAAATCACACACCAAATCATTGGCAATCCAGACGTGGAGGATCCTTGGGGGATGTGGAGGGTACTCCGATTGGTTAAAGTAGGCTGGTTTTATATGATTTTGTACAAACCCCCGGGATGCATGTGCTGCCTTCGCACCCCCCCCCCCCCCACCTTGGGCGCACATGCTGCCTTTGCACCAACCGCCCACCTTGGGTGCACATGCTGCCTTTGCACCACCCCCCACACTTTGGGCGCACATGCTGCCTTGGCACCAACCGCCCACCTTGGGTGCACATGCTGCCTTCGCACCCCCCCCCCACCCCCACCCCCACCCAAAGTGGGGGGTGGGTGGTAACGTGCGGACGGCGGACAGTTTTAAGGATTACCCCTGTCTGGATGCAAAGTGGCTTACAGAGATGCAAATTTATCAGCACGTGCTGCCTTGGCACCAACCGCCCACCTTGGGTGCACGGGCTGCCTTCGCACCCCCTGAATACGTCGGTGCAAATGGTAATAGCTATGGTTGGGTGATTGTAATAGCTTAAATTAAGCTTTTTCTTACAAATTAGTATTAAAAAACGTAAATTTTTGATCATTTACAATGAGTCATGCTTATTTTCTCTTGTTTTATTCAATTTTATGCAGATCAACATAGCACGATACCCAACTGAGTGACATTTAAAGTGAAAACTGACACTTAGTGGTGGACGTAGCTTGAATTTACAAACCCAAATGGTGTAAATTGTGCTACAAACGACCCTTTTTCCACAAACGTAGATGCCACTGGTGGGTAAAAATCAGACCCTTATGCCACCAATTGTCCCCAGGCAATTGCCATCCAGGGGGCCAGGGGGCTTCATTTCAACTCCCAACTTGATGCCACCCTCCTGAACACAGCATCAGTTCCCGGGGGGGCCACTTAGCTATAATGGTGTACACATGCGTGAACAAAGGTTTTCAAAACACCCCCTAAACACGTTTTTTGAGTAGCCTTAAAAATGACCCCTAAACAAGGATTTCACGCCGTTATTCCTTTCATTTTACCCCCTTAACAAGTTTTTTTCTAAATAAACACCCCTTAAACAAGTTTAAACCCTATGCCCTGAATAAAGTATAAAAAATTAACCCCAAACACGTTTGGTCGAATTTTGAAAATATACCCCTTTTTGTTGAAAATCAGTGTTTTCAGACCCCTAAACACGAAACGTACGGACCGTGCCTCTCGACAAAAATACCCCCCTGTTTCCGTGTTTTTTTGTTCACGCATGTGTACAACAGTATGGCTAAGTGGCCCCCCCGGGCATCAGTTACTGCATGAACGAATGACTGGATCTGTAAGGACTCCATCAGTCTAACAAGTTTTCTGTGATTGCAGTTCAGCTTAATAGCCTGTGCATAGCAAGGCATGTATTACTTGCTAGTCCCTCTAGGCTACATGTATTTGTAGTAATCCCGGTTGATCTTGACAATAACCTTTAAAGATTAGGGTGTAGATTTAAGGAGCCATCAAAGGTCAAAGTCACCCAGTTTACAGAATATTTATTTTGAAAAGAAGCTCATCAGTGTGAAGAGCATGACTTAAGGGGGAGGGGTACCCCTGTTGGAAATTGATGTGCCAAGCTATGTGTCCGCCAAAATTTTTGAACTTGCACCAGTACGAGCAATTTTAACAAAGTTGAAGAGGTGCTTACCCAAAATCATTAGCTGTGGCTGAAAATTAGCTCAATAAAGCTAGAAAAATATCTTTCTCACACGTTTTCAGAAACTTGTTGCGCCAATTTTCACCGCATCTGCGCCGATGGCGCGCCGTATAAGGACTTTGCGGAAACACTGGTGCCAAGTACAAAAAGGTTGTCAAGTAATGAATCGATCAATCATATCGACCGCGGTCGGCCACCATCATCATCAATAAGACATCAGCATAGCTAGATTCCCAAGCTTTGCAGTCCTCCATGAGACAGCCAATTTCAGATGAATTCCCTCAGCTAGTGCTAACAAGCTCATTCCCAAATCATTGCCAGTATGCTACATGCTATGATTTGGGAATGAGCTTGTTAGCACAGGGATGGAGATTTGTTTTCATTTGACATGTGTAGATAGCTTTAGTGTTTAGGTTTGACACCAAATGGAAGGTAATGGATATCATGCACATAAAAATGTGAGAAGGTTTTGCATCAAGTATTACTGTAAATGCCGATATTTTCGTGCTCAGTAATTTTTGAATCATTTCACACGCTTTTATTTTCGCGCTTGTGATTTTTTAACGTGCAGCGGTATATAAATACCACTTTTTGCTCTACATTTATTTTCACGCTAGGTGAATTGAGCGCCGAAAGCGCCAAAAATTAATGTAGCGCAAAATAAACCACTTATACAACGGATCTTGTAATATAAAAGCGCCCATCGGTAAAGTTGAGCCGGCGATACCGCATAAACAGTCGATCGGTTCCGGGCGGCCGTAGGCGCCTGCCAATGTTGGTTTTGCCTTCCTGCAGTGTGTCAAATAGCTAAAACCGCAGAGGCCCTAAGCCGGGCCAGTGGACCCCACCAATTATTCGTTTCACTCACTTCGTTCACTCCGCTCGCATGGTCAATACAATTCTGTCGGTTCGTCTTTATAGTGGCATCCCCACTTTCGGAAACCTGGCTACGCCACTGTCGGTTATGACCATATTTTCTTGTTCTTTTCCAGATCATAATGGTTGCTGTTGGAATGAGCTGTAAATACTATACAACAACAGTGTTAACGATATTCATCTATGGCATTGGCATCAGTGTTACAGGTAAAAAATCCAGGGGGCGGGGCCACTCAAGTATAGTGTTGCAGGCATAGCGCGACCACAATTTTTCAAAACACCCCTTGAAGCCAAAATATACCATTTTTCACCCATTCACACCCTAAATCAGGAATTTACCGTTACCGTTTAAACACTTGAGTTTGAAAAGGTACCCTATTTCTTGAAAATGAGCTAAAATGGCTGTTTTTGATACCCTAAAAGTTGTCACCTGATCACCCTTTTGTCCTAAAAAACAACCCTAATTCACCCTTTTCTTGGTCAGGCTATGCCTGCAGCATTATACTTGAGTGGCCCCCCCAGAAAAAAATCAAACATTTAATACTTTAAAAAAAAAGAAAAAAGACTTAGCTTAAAAGTGGAGTTGTTTAGTCGGACAAGGTTTTATTTTTTTTAGGTTAAAATTGGCCTCATATAACCCCAAATCCTGAAAAATTAGGAGAAAAAAAATCGAAAAAAATTCAAACAAACATAAAAAGCTATAGTAAATTATGGATAAAAAAGACCAATTAACATGATTTGGGCAAAACTAAAATTTTAAAAAATCTCCAAATGCAAAATCCTGTAAAACCGGATTTTTCTTTCATTACCAGTATACTCATGCAAAAGTTTTTGTTTTTGCTTTCACTTTTTAAAACCCTTTGACTTTCTTAAGGTCTGGAAAAAAGCATCCCACTCAAGCTTACTAAAAAGCAGGAAAAGAAAAATAACTTCATCACTAATTAATCAATCAATCAATCTCAAATCAATCTCAAATCAATCAATTAATCATCAATCAATCAATATCAGTGTTGCCCATGCCATTTCTGTTTCAGTTGGTGTGACGACCACGGAACCGGACAACACATGCGCCTCACAGCCGTGTTTGAATGACGGGACTTGCGTCAGACTACCCGAAGCATTTGTTTGTCAGTGCGCTCGAGGATACGTGGGACTACGATGCGAGACTCCGGAATCTGAACAAGGTGAGCGAAAAAAGACTTGATTTGCTGTTTAATTTTAATGTTTCATCCACGTGCTTTCCCATTTAACATTTTAAAGGAGCATGATCGGATCTTTCAAATGGAAGTTTTCTTAAATTGGTCCAAACATTATGATTTTATAAGCAATTTCAGAACTTTCTGCACTTAACTGTGCAATTCAGTTACAGTATGTTTACCACAAATGGAAAATTTTTCACTTATTATGATTATGAGCAATTATCAAAATTTCAAAAAGTTTGAAAGTAATCTGACCATTCTCCTGTTTTATTAGATAACTTTGCTTCAGTGTTAAATCTATGCTGGCAAAATTTCCATGTTCCATAAGTTTGAATTCCATGTTCTTTTTCTGTGATAAAAAATTCATATGCATTTTCATGCCAATGGGCTAGGTAGCGTTGGACCAATCAAAATAGCGATTGCAACAGGGATTCTAAGGATTATCTTCATTGTCACATAAATTTCAGCCAAAATTTAAAATGTATGATGGATGTTTTTTGTTGTTTGTGTTTAATTATTTGGCAGAAAACTCATATTCAATTTTTTTTAATTGCGTTTTCTGTAAATTTTTGATCTTTTCCGTTTTTCCATATTGCGGAAAACTTTAGTTAATATCAGTCCCATTCTTTGCATTTAGTGATATTGGCCACAAGAGCATAACCATGAATTAAAAAAAATAATCAAAAATTAGCCCAAGACAAGCCATCCAATCCACTCTTGTAGAGCAATAAAGGTTTCGTCGTACGATGAGATTCTTCATGTTAAGTGACAAAACTTCTATTAGCTACAAAATGTTGGTGGTTAGCCCGGCAGAAAAGTGTAAAACCAAACAGACGGCAGAGCAACAAAGCTACAAAATTGCAGATAACTTGTAAAACAGCATTTATACCTTATTGGAGTGACTTTTATTCATTGACATTTAGAGAGTCAGCGACGATACACCGCCGACTTTAATATAAATAACACGGGTAGCTGAAAGTCACCTGAGTAAATATTTCACGGAACCACTGGAGAAATCATGTCAATTTGTGATGAAAAGTCACTGTAGTATATAGTGCCATATTGAAGCGAGAGACAAGATAAACTGGCATAATAAACTGGATATAGTCATAAGTCAATAAACTTTGAATCTATTTTTCCCAAAGCCATGAGTTCAAGTTTTACTAACAAGGCTACACTTGTTCGTAATTCATGTTTCACAAAATTTCTGAAGAAATGATAATTTGCAATGAAAATGCATCATAGTTACTAAATCAAAGTGACCATAAAATGGATGCATTCATATCTATATAGTCAACAAATAAAATTTGGGTCAAATTACCACAAGGTCAAGTTTACTAGCCTAAACTTGTTCATTTTTTCATAAAATCCCCAAAGAAATTATTTTAAAGAAAATATCAGAGGGGAGCGTGGCCAAACATGTCTCAATTTCCCCCTGGGAATTTCCCCCAAGCAGCTAAAATAAACGGTATACATGTAGACGACATGCATCAATCAACTCCTGTAAAGAAAGTAAAACTACTTACGAGACCATTTCTGCACCAAAATTTACATAAAGACCAGTGACTATTCTTACAAAATTTCATTGATATATAGCTTCATCCCTTCTGGGTAATACAGCTGTCATTTGTAATGACTCACCTATCACCCCCGGGGATGGTGCGTCATTGTTGGATCATTTACCACCAAAATAGTGACGCAGGGTACAGTCATTTACTCATTTGGTGCGTCACAACGTACCCCGTGGGGTGCGTCATTTTAAGTCACTTTACCTCAGTACGTCATTTTATAACTTTATGTTATTCACTAGGTATACATTGTATGCAGTGCCCTGAGATGAGGCATTCATACAGGGGACAAAGGACTTAACAGAACTTCCGAACCACAGAGCAATTAGAGGAAAGTTTCTTGACCAAAGAAACAAGGAGATATGAACAGTGTGTAGGTTTTCATTTAAATATCGTAATCCAGACTTTGCTCAAGATTGGGATTTTATAAACTCCTGTAAAAACAGCGTGTTCGGGAGATGATATTGGCCATCTGAATGTTGATTATTCTGACAGTTGTCACTTCAGATCGTCGTGATACCGATCAGTTGGGCTACTTTCATTAATTTTCCTCATGATCTAGCTGAAATTTGTGATAACCAATCCTAAGAATTTCAGGTGTGATTTTCAGGGCTAATAATAAGCACCCTACTACTATTCAGATCAGACTCTATTATAATGTTTGATTCCTTTCTTTGTGGTTCATATTATATTTAGATCCTAATGATACCGATCAGACTTGCATCATGAGGACAGTCAGAATCCATAAATGGTGCGTCAAGATTTTGACACAGGGATCAGTCATTGTCGGCAAATGTCCGTCATTGTATGGATGCACATGTGTGTCATGGTATAGGTAAATCCAACTCAAGTCATTATTATGTTCTGAGCTGACCGATTTCCAAAAAAATCGGACAGGGATATCTGACAGAAAACAAAATGTCAGATTTTGAACATAATAATGATAAAATTGGATGAATTTTTCCCCATGATACTCAAAGATATTGGTCTCGCTATGAGTTTTAGAAATGTCGAGCTCGACGCTGCGCGTCTCGCACGATATTTCGTAAAACTCGTAGCTCGACCAATATCTTTTTGTATCATGCTCAATCCATCCAATTTTATATCAAACAAGTGACTCACCATCCCCGGGGGTGATGGGTGGGTCATTACAAATGACAGCTGTATAAAGTTTTAGACTTTTTGATACCCCCTCATACATGTGTATACTTGAGGCTGATGAGTCTTTAATTGATACAACAAGTTTTGTTACGCAAGTTTATGAGTTTTTATGTTACTATTGCACACCAACTTGTTCCTTGTAAGAGCCATATGCCAAAATATTATGTTAATTTTAGATAATAATACACTACAGTTACCAAATGAAAGCGAAAGTATCAAGGTGCCGCCGTATTGTATCTATTGGTGGAATTGCATTGTTTTTATAAATGGAACATTATATTGCCCATCCTGTACCTCACTCAGCAAGAGAAAATATAAAAAGATATAACCATTAACAATTTAAGATTTCTGCACATATCATAAGAACCAAAAGAATTTCTATCAAATCAACGAAGATATTATGTTAATTTGAGATAAATTCAACGCAGTTAGCAAGATAGACAAGATAAATTTGATACAGTCATTGAGTCAATAAGGTTTGAGTCAACATCGCCTGGCAAGCCTTAAGTTCAAGTTTGCTTTGTGACACACCATCAATGCACACATTTATCTGACTTTTAGTGTTTCTAACTTTAGTGTTTCTTCCTTTAAAAGATAGGGATTCAGATTTTAGGGGCACTAAATATATCATATCATGTTGTAAAATGGGATTGAATAAACTCAGCTTCCGGGGGTACACCCCTGGACCCCCATTCCCTATAATTGCTCACGATACATGTAAGTGGAGGAGGTGCCACAAACCATTCCCCCTCCACACCCCAATGCCCCTACTTTTATTCAGTGACACAAATTTACACTCATTTTCGCTTTTTTTGATAACTAAGATGTAAATTGTCAAAAAAAGCTTAAATAAAATATGCCATTTGTGTTAGTTTTGCAACAACATTTTATAACAATTTTAGGTAACAAAATGGGGAGAAATTTGGGAGCTTGTACTCACATGAGAAATATATACTCTCTTCACATCAAAAAAAAAATCATCTTGTTAACCAAGGAAACCTAACTTGGTACCAAGTAAGCTAGAGGAAGCTTATCTTTAACTGAGATCCCCAAGATGTTTTTTAAATTCAGTTTTGAATGCAGGAGGAAGACCGGAGTACCCGGAGAAAAGGCTGCGGGAGCGAGCATGGACTGAAAACCAAATGCACAAAAAGCGCCGGGCCGGGAATCGAACTTGGGACCTCATTGGTTTAAAGTGAGGGAACTTCCGCTGTGCCAACCCGCTCCCCATATGTGGAATTAGAACACTGTGTGATCTGCTTTCTCAGTCTGAATTTGAAAGACATAATGCTATACTAATTTGTAATAATTAGCCAATGATGGCCTCATCAGATGCATCAAGTTCACCTGGACCCAGCAAGGTGTGATACTTGTACGACATATTTCTTATTGTAATTGTAGGTGTGTCCATTCTATGCGAATCTCCCAGGGTCTGAATATTGCCCTGAAGACAAAAAGGTGGTTAGCAAACTTTGTTTCTGTTCACAAAATTGTTGTAGGCTTCAAAAGATCTGTGACTCGATATCAATGACTTCCAATTTAAACTTTTGATACCACAAAAAAGCTTTCCTTTTTTTATTCAGTTTACTTTTTAGAATGTTGGCCTATTTTTTGATTTTCATACCAAATAAGGTCAAAAATTCACTTTTTTCCATTTTTGGTCATTTTTTGACCTTTTTTAGCATGAAAATCAAAATATTGACCAAAATCCTAAAATGTAAAAATGACACAATATCCGAGTGGCTGTTTCAAATTAAAATTCTCATTCCGAGGTAATTATTTAAAAAATGTTATTTTTAGCTTGTCCGGAAGCCTAAATGGCAAAAAAAAATTGTTTTTGGTGATTTTTTCAAAAAATATGAATTTTGGTCAAAAATCAACATCACCATCATGTTTCTTGTGAAAATTCCTTTCTGGAAATGTATACTTTTATTATAGATTAATAACTGCGTATTACTTGACGCGAGTGAAATTTTACAACAATAATGCACCGCGTGCCAATAAAGGGAGTTAGAACGGTCTCAAATAAATGAATAACGACCAAACATCGACGTACTGTAACAGTGGAATGATTTAATAATGACTCGGAAGGTCAACAACCAAGTAA
>JXSR01S038722.1:0-11044 GCA_000969725.1 Ophiothrix spiculata
AAGAAAAAACCCACCCCAATAGCTTCCTTCTGTAAATTATACTTACAAAATATAAATGCATACAAATCTCTGAAAATGCTTTCACACCACTAAAAAGCATTTCCATGTATATATATAATATATCCCAATCATTTTGTCACATTTGACCTTGTAGTTTACTTTTTTAGACTTTGTTAGGCCTAGATAATTGTTAAAATATATATTTGCCATATTTAAACAGCCAGTACAAGAAAACCCCCAAATCCATTTAAGCTCCCCTCTGCAATTGTATATTATAACAATTAGTCAACTAAAAGGTCAAATGTAACACTATGATTATGTTATAGACTTGGAAATGCTTTTTAGTGACGTAAAAGCAATTTCAGAGATGATATTGTGGAGTTGGGTTTTTCTTGTACTGGCGTATTCATATTATGAGCTACTTGCTCCCACAAAATGAGAAGAAAAAATCATGAAACCTCTTAGTGAGGCAAAAGTGGAATTGTAAATTTAACCATAGTGTGTTGTGAATTTAACAATAAAATAATAATAATAATAATAATATCGGCATTTATATTGCGCCTTTAAAAGATCACAACTAAAAACATCCATGGACATTCTGAACACTTTATGGGGTTTTGGGGCTGTTAGAGTACAATATGCGCGCTTCTTTTCATTCTCCGATTGTCATGCTTTGTTTAATGAGATGGTTGTGAAACGGTATCCTATTTGTGATTTACTAGTACTTTTACTACATATGAATATGAGTATATATATACAGTATTTCATTGTAAAATTGTCTGTAGAGGCGGCCTAGTAGACACGTAAAAAGTACACTCTTAGAAGGCCGGGATCAAATATACGAGTAGTTTTCCGGATCATTTTATTTTGATCCTTTAAGGGTCACTTTTGATCCAACGTGGATCGTTTTGATCCTTTTATGGAACAATATATACAAATGGATCAAATTAACCAGGATCATTTTTGATCCGGTTTTAGGATCATTTTAATTTTGATCCTTTTTGATTACAATATCAAAGTTTTGATCCGTATTTCTGGATTACTTTGATACGGAAAGGATGAGCTCATATTTGATACCGCGTTTGGATCTAACGTGATCTTTTTTCTCATATTTGAGTACACCCCATATCCACTACATAGCCGGGAATGTATACAATGGTATAAATACGATGATTTCACCACACTTGACAGCTGCCTGTCCCGTGGCCGAGTGGTTAGAGCGATGGTCTCGTAACTACATGGTGTACGTGCGGCGTGGGTTCAAACCCTGCTAGGGTCACTTCAGTGAGATATTTTTAGGCAGATCTTTTTTATAAGAAATATTTGATCCTTTTTCGGATCAAGAATTGTGATCCTTATTTTTGGATCACTTTGATCCTTAAAGGGTAAGCTCATATTTGATACCTAAAAAGGATCAAAATTGATCCTTTTTGTCTCATATTTTCTATGAGACATATTTTCATTTGTAACGGCCTGGATTCACGCGTAGCCTTTTCTCTTATATAATTTTGTATTACAATAGAAATGTTGACAAAAATGACAAATTCCGACAGTGGGGAAAGAAAAAAGTTTTCTGGTGTCATCGGACTACTCCGTGAAAACAAACGAACTTCAATTCAGATCCCCTTTGACATCTGAACTATACTATAATTTTGTCAATATTCAACGCATGAATTGGGAAAAAGTGACGCATTAAGCAATAGGCTCGCGAAAACATAGTGCGCATTGGTTTTTCAAAAATTGTAAAAACAAACAAACAAAAACCAACCAACCAAACAAAAACAAACAAACAACAAAACAAAACAAAAACACACATTCCGCATTGCAATTTTCAGACCTGCTACAGTAAACAAACTTGCTTCTTTTTTGGCCTTATTCCAACATACATTGATAATATTTACTATGGCAACTTTATTTTCAGGAACAAATCTCTTTTATACGGCTGCTCATGAAATAGGTCATTCCTTGGGGTTACAGCATTCAAGTAGTCCGTCTGCACTGATGAATGCTTGGGATAAAGGTTATGTCAAAGATTTCAAGCTGTCTAAAGACGACATTAAGGGAATTCAATCTATATACGGTGAGTATTCAAATCTTCTTCGCTACTTGACTGGACTCTGTTAGCGAGGACAATGACAACAGACTACAGCATGTCTCTTTACATCCATATTTTCCGACGTTGAAATTAATAATAGATATTATGAAAACTATCCATAAATTTGTCTCGTATTTAATAGGCACTGCTTAAGCTATGTACAATTAAATGTTTTCAACATTGATTCCCCTGTACAATACTTGATTGACCTGTGCTCACACAGCTAATAAGCTATGATTGGACTTAACCATTTTATAGGCGTGTCTCAACAGTGGATTCACATGGCAAAGATACTAAAAAAATAAAAACGCCGGTAAACTATTCGACCTTCCTGTATTAATTCTTGTATAACCTTCAAGGTAATACTCATGGCAATCTAAAAATAGATACTAGCGGGTTCTACAGAGTACGGATAGCGATATGGTACATTTTTCATGATGAAATTTAGCAAAATATCTATGATTTTGCTCAGATTTCAGTGTACGTAAGCATGGTAAGGGGTGCTGATGCTTAATATAAATGAAATCCGCCGGTAAATTATAACTCTAATGCCCATGGTTGCTGTATGAAAAATATCCATAAAGCTCTAAGGTTCTCAAAAATGGGCACTAGAGCTTAATGGAAGCTTGTATATAGAAGTTACAGCAGGTTGAAGTGCTTCAACCACTATTTTTTTCTTGGGTTTCATAAGCACATTAATCAAAGGCGAGCAAATGAGAAGTTTCCTAATACGGTCGACTAATTTTTATGAAAAAATAATCATTTCAACGAAAAAGATTTCGAATCGTACTCCATTAACCACGCATGCAAGCAGGGGTTATGACAAAAAAGTTATTTGCCTGAAAAACAGCAGGGTATTTTGAGGCGGTCATTCGATTCCTTTGTTTCTGTTGCGAAGAAACAACTTCCCGTTCGGAACAAACAGAGGCTCATTACATGTTAATATAGAGACATAAATTGGCTTAAAAACTCATTTTAAGTTACTTTTTAGTAGTTTTAATGCTCGTTGTTAAACAGACATAATATTGCTTTTCTCAATGATGCAAATACGATACATATACCCAGTTGCTTTAGAGAAAAAGTCGGGAGGAGGCTAAAGATCGATGCAAGAAAAATTGACATATGCAACTGAGTTTTATTGAATGTGCAATAATATGTTTCTATGCCTTTCTTCTCTCAAAATTAAAACGAGATCTAAAGCTCAATCAAAAAATGAAACATCAGTCAAATTGATTTGAAAATTCAATTATTTAATATTAAATGTTCAATATATTGTTCGTTTGGCCCAGATCTTTTCAATAATATCAGTCTGATCCGACTGCCAATTTAGGAAAGGTTTCCTGATATGGTAGCACCTTGCCCAATCTGGCAGGCATTAACGTAGGGTATGCGGTTTCCGAGAAGTGAAACATTCTGTTTCTTTTGTTCATTTTACACCTAAATAACAACAAACAAACAAAAAACATACCCAGCTGGTACGAGACAGAAAGAAAAACACATATTGGTGTGAATTCGTAAAAATCGTGTGTGTTTTGTCGGTTGTAGCGTGCCAGCTCGACCGACTGTTTTTTTTTATAGACCATTCTTATAATTGACATGCTTATGCCGTTGATGGGTCAAATCCACAGAATCGGACGGGGAATCGGAACTCAGGAGGAGGCCAAGTAGTGAATTATCATACTTAGCCTCGTTCTGAGTTCCGATTCTCCGTTCGATTCTTTTTGTTTACCCCATCAACGGCGGGGGTTTGTCAATTATAGGATTGGTGTATATGTGACTTTAGTAAGCATTTTAAATCATTTAAAGTCCTGTATCGTTCTCCAGGAGCGCTAAACCTACTATAGCTGTGGCGCTTGCCGGTGTAATGAAATACAGCGTCCGTGTGACTGAAATGTCCTAGCTACTATTAAATTGTGTAGAACGTACTTGTACATGTGCGATCAATATATCATACAATACAATACAATACAATGCAGGCATTTATATAGCGCTCTTACATATCACAGCGCTTAATCGATTGCGATTTATTCCGTGTAGTTCAATTAGACCCGGACGCCTGGTTATGGGGGACACTCAGTCTCATTACACCGGTACTAGCTATTGCACTGTAAGCTACCTTGACCTTATTCCCTTTATGTCTCATAATCTTGTTACAGGTGTCAACCCGAATCTCAGACCTGAAGAAAGACCTGAAGTTGAATCTGCAACAACGAAAACTGCCATTACGACAGAAGCAACATTATCACATGGAGACTGTGAAAATGCCAAAATAGCGACAGCAATCATAGATGGAAGTTTATTTGTATTTCAGGCAAGTATCAACATTTATAGATAACTGTAGGCCTGTAACTGGCATGTTTCCACCTTTTAGGGATATCGGAGAAGTCGTAATGAACAATGATGAAGCCAAGAATTGCGGTTATATGTGATGCATCGTGACTGATTCCATACATATCTGCGTAACAGTTAAGTCACCACGCATTACATAACGCAATTTATGGCCTCATTTTGAATTTCTATATTCCTCAGTTGTGCAGTAATAGAATCTTACAGATTAGTTAATGATGCATATACTTTTATGTTTTCCCCAAGAAAAACATAAATGTTGAATACCTAACTCCCATTAATGATAATACTTGTAGCATTAAATTTGATTTGGCACCGATTGCTATTCATAAATAAAATAATATTGGTTGGAAGTGCAATGCAAATGCGATGATGGGTGCTAAAACGAAGACCGAAGACCAGGAATTCCTAACCTATAATGTGATACCCTGTCCTCGGACTTCGTTTTCGCCAATGCAATGACGAGTGTTACCAAAACAAAGACCGGGGATTCCAACATATGTAATAGTATCATTGATTCAGTCGTCTGAAATTGCAAGAATTAGCTCTTTCTTGAGTTGAACAAGAAGCTAGACAAGGCGAAGGACCTCGATCTTGTCCCTCAGACACCTTGGCCTTCGACCTCGGACACCAAATCATTGGCCTTGGCCTTTGACATCTGGTCCTAGACTACACGTCACTAATACATGCTATCACTAATACAATCACCGTGTTTTGTTCATTTCAGGGGGACCATTTATGGCGCTACAAAGGAATGCACACAAACCAAATATTACTTACACCGTTACATGGTTTCCCAATAAGAAGATTTTTAAAGAAGGGTCCCAAGTCCATAGACGCAGCATTTACCTACAGAAATGGATCGGCTGCTTTGATACGAGGTAGGTAAGAGTCATTGTTGTGGTTGTCGGGACATCATGTTGACATCACTTTTTGAAAGTATGAAAATGAAAGGAATGTAGTTCTGATTAAAATGTAGTACATGTAATTTAAAAGCATACAGGAGAGTGTTGTTATAGCACGACAATTATACCTAGCACAACTTTTCAACGTAAGTCTATACTAATTTCATTGATTGAAGCATTGATAATTGATGTACTTATGTGAATTGCGCAGATCACGTGTATAGGTAGATGCGAATTCGGTCACCTACTTGGTGCTAATTAGCTGACTACTTCAGCATAATCTATGAATATCAGTAAGTCGGTAAAATAGTAATCAAGGTCCTCCTTGAATCAAAATCTGCCTTCCATTATAGACCATAACGGAATACGGCGTGACACTTATGTTGCCTGAGAGTTGTATCCCTATACTTTACTGAGGCAGTTAGATCTAAAAACTTATCAATAGGAGCCTAATTTTATGTATACAACTGTAAGATTTAACTATATTGTTTCTTTCTAGGTAAAAATGTCTGGGTATATAACATAAGAACGAGACGAACGGTTGGGCCACCTGGGACGTATCCCATGAAAATATCGAAAGCATTTAACATTACAAGAGACATAGACGCGGCATTCCACGATAGTTTGAATGGCATTGCATATTTTTTCAAAGGTAATCATTTAAACTATAAAGGTCAAATGCTAAGGATAATAAGCAACTTTAAATTCAACTACCTATAGTATTCCTATGATATTGTAATTGAGTCCCTAATTAATTTTGATTGTCACTCACACCAAAGAATACTTTGCTCACACTTCCCATTTCTTGGTAATTGTCCAAGGTTAGTACTGGAACTATCAGTTGAAGCAAAGTATTCTACTTTGGTTGAAGAGTTGAATTTTGAGTTACAATAGGAGATGTTTATTATGAAAAACGATATCTGGTTTCCCCTTTCCATATTTTACCCGCTAGTTTAGCGGCGAGCGTCACACAACCTGTTCGGCCTATTATTCTATTCTACTGTCCCAGAAAAAACACACCTTACAATGTTTGTGTGCAATTTTCTTAGGTTTAACAGACAGGCAGAAAGTAAGTAAACGTTGCCTTTTATAGTCTATGAATTGGACCATAAGCTACTATGCGTCAACAGAAACACGCGTATTTTGGTTGCAGTTGGGCACTTAACGTAAAATTCGTGTGTGTTAAAGGGCTCTTACTGATGTAGAATAATGGACCCTCGCTTGAAGGGTATACAGAGGTCGACCAATAAAGTGTAAAAATGAATTGATTAACATCTGAACAAATGTCTTATGTCATTCAAAAATGGGCTATTAGAACAATTACTAACAGTCATTACAGAGTTTATACTGCACCATTATTTGCTCAACTCAATCTACTCACTGTAAAAGATCTACATACGTTGAATCTTGGAACATTTATGTATAGATTTTCTATAAATGACTTACCAGTTGCTTTTCAAAACTTTTTCTCGAAACGATCTGAAGTTCACGGCTATCAAACACGGTATGCAAATAATTTAAATGTTACAAGCAATAAAAAATGTTTCTCTGATCGTAGCACTCGTTCATCTGGCCCAATCCTTTGGAATTCACTTCCCAAATCGCAAAAGGAATCAAAATCCGTGAAACATTTCCGTGAACAACTGAAACAAACCCTTATCGAAAAAAAAGTATGAAATGAAATTTCAAATTTATCTTAGACCCGACATCCTTTGTCCCTTTTGTCTTGTCTTGTGTTGAGCAAATATGTGTTCTTTGAGTTTATTTTTTTGTTTGATTATATAGGGGTAGGCTACTATCTGGCCTTACTGGCCTATTCCTCCATATTGGTTATTTTATGTGTGTATTTAAATGTTATTTTGTTGTTTTTTATTGTATTGTTTTTTATGGGAAATAAATATGAATGAATGAAATATAAAATTCAATTTTTAACAGACGACCAACTTTGGAAATACGACACAGTAAACGATAGGCCAGCAACAGAAGGCAATATAACAGCGACGGATGAGTTTGTAGATCTACCTGTTCCTATAAGTGGCGCATATGCTGACGATCATGGTAGGTAACATTGGGAAGAACATTGTGACTTCCTTTTGGTGTTGGGAGTTGAGGTAGTCATCATTTTTTAAAGTAGCAATATAACTTGCATTTGGTCAACGATAAGCACAGTCATAATTATGAAAAACGATAAGTTCGTTATAGGCTAACCATGCAGGCTTAACTATTTTGGGCTTGGAAGTTCCATGACTTTTTATTTGTCATAGACCGTGTGTGTCGTATACGGATCAAACTGGGTATACAAACAAAAACAAACAAGGATTTAAGAAACAACGAAAGGTTAAGAAGCAAACATACACTTGATTTTTTATTTATACATGTATATTTACTTTAATGTATGTAGGGCCCGACTTTTTGTCATTTTTCGTTTATTAAAGGAGCTATTTATCAATATTTACTTTGTTATCAATTTTCAGGTCATCGATATTTAATCAAAGATCAGAAATACTGGCAATATGATCCAGGAAGCAATACCTCAGCCCCTGGATACCCGAGATTATTTGCCTTTCTGGATTGTCACTGACACTGTAGGTCTCCGATGAAATATGCCATGATTTAAATCACGGAATAAGTTTTGTGTGCCTATATACGCTAGTAGTTCTGCTATGGACACCTTGAATCACTGGTTCCAAACACCGATAACCGGGCAGCATTGTTTTGCACAATGTTAAGTTTATGAGTAGATTATATTTTTTTTCAATGACCTATTAAACCACTAAAGTTAAAGTTACCATAACTATGCCGGTGTAGCATGAATGTAAGTCCCCCGTTCTTATTGTCCGGGTTTACAGTAAAGTATTATAGGCTAACAACTCTCACGCACTATTAGTTTCACGCTTTATTCCGTTATAGTCTATGGAAGGCGGACTACCATTTCAGGGGGATTAAGATTCCTTTCACACCGGTATGTTTTGCCCAAGAGTGCCAGGCCAGCATATGCTTTGTAGAACCTCCCGCAGGTCTCATGTTTGACATCCCAAAATTACAGGAGCAAAAATGTATCGATACAAAGAGTGACAAGCATGCATAAACATAAACACGTGAGCGAACACTCGACAATCATCGGGTTGGTACCAATATCATTGTGATCATTGTTAGAAACCATAATATTATAAAGACTAAAAAAGTATCGCCTCACCTCGGAAAAAAAACTCGGTGTAGCAGGAATGTAAATCCCCCGTTCTTATGAAGTTTTAAAAAACCCGACCTCGCTTCGAAAAAGTTGCTAATTTTATTTTTCGCACTGTACAAACCAGTGTCACAAAGCGGCTATTGATATGAGGTAAGCATGTAAGCAAGACCGGAAAGCAAGGTTCACAAGCCTTAGCAGTGGGACAAAATTCACAAGACTAAGATATAAAGTTTATGGTAATGAATCACTAGCAGATCAATATCTCTATCCGCTACATTGAATGTTTAAAATTGGATAACTTATCACTTGACTATCTGTTCTTTCACGGAATGCTTCAACTTAATTTGTGACTAGTTTTATTTCCGAGTAAAAACTGATTAAATTTGCATCTATTTCACATGATTTTCAATGCTTAAAAGGTTTTTGCAGATGAATATCGTAACTGCACAGTCGTTCTAGGTAAGTTTTTTTTGAATTATGAATTATTTTATCATTAGTACAATATTATGACCAAGCCGAGTCATTATACTAATCAAGGATTAATTTGATACCAACTGCATAAAAATCAATTGAGTTGATTCTCTAAAAAGACGAAATTCGGAATTACAATACATGTACAAAACAATAGCTACATCGAATGAAGTCCTGATTAATAATTTCTATTGCCATTGTCGCAAAACATACTGCACAGCACGATAGGCAATTATGGACGATACTTAAAGACCCTGACGCATGCTTTTGAAATGCCGCGCGCTTCAGTGGCCAAGTTCACTTACCTTATATTGATCCTTAGCCATGCGTTACTGGTTTACAGTGCAAAAAAATGAAATTAGCAACTTTTTCGAATTGCGCTTGAGAGTTTTAAACTCTTAACTTCAATGATTCTTGATCAATTGTCAGGTATAGGGTGTCAAATGAAAGCTGAAATTCCAACGCTTGTACACAAAATCTTTAAATTACGTTTGCGAGTTCAAAATTTGCGCACAAGCCGTGATACTGTTTTGGGGAATCTTTGTATCATACACCGATGTAAAGTATATAGGTTTCAACAAACCATCATTGTAACTTATATTTATCATTTTGTTTGACAAATCCAAAGAAAAATCACTCACATTCTTTAGCTTTCGCCATCTTGGCTGATGGCTTGATCACAAGTAATCGAATCCACTCCTACTTCCTGGAACTTGTTGTTGTCGTTTCTAGGTGACGTCATAGGTTTTCGTAGAAGTGATGTGTATATAACCAAAATAAGACTAAATTTTCTATAATTATAAGTTTATCTATGCAGAACGAAAGCGAAAAGATGGAAACTTATGATGAAGTAGGTTTCTACCATGTTTGCCTTTTCAACACGACTTTTGTGATCTTTTGGATGTTTTAAGTTTACAAATTTACTCGAACATGCGCGATAGCGATCGTGGGCAGTGAAATTATGCAGCCTCTGTTATTCCAGTACTCAGTATCACACTTAAAAATAGGTAGTCAAAATTTTGACTAGTTTTGATGGTCATTTCAAAATAACCCTAAACGAAGTCAAATGTGGTTACTTTGACCCACTCAAAGTCATTTCTTATAGTGTAAAAATGACCACCGAAAAGAGTCACTTCGAAATGACCCAGGAATGTAGTCATACTGTCACTTTTGTAACTATGTTCCTAATCGGGGCACTGAGTAAAGTAAATGACCCCTGAATGTAGTCATTTTTGACCAACAAATAGTTATTTTCAATAGAGGTCATTTTGAAAAATAACCATGAATGTAGTCATTTTCAACTGCAATTTAGGTCAAATTTTTAACTAGACCCTTAATTTGACCCCAATGGGTTCGGTGCATACTTGACCCTACGAGTGGGTCAAAAATGACTACAATCTGGTCATTTTTAAGTATGTAGGACTAGTAGTAAGCATGGAAGCATGGTAAGTGCATGTGCTAAAACGTATTTCAAAACGAAATACTGGTAACAATAAAAGTTGTAGATATTAAAAACAGTAAACTGTTATAACTGGAAAGGCAGCGACAATTTATATACAAATTGTGATGTGAATAGATTATATCAACATTTCTACATTTTGTTAATATTGTATTGAATATAAAAAAGTAATAAAACGTAATATCAAAGGTTGTGTCGACTTGTAATACCATAGATATAGGGTCAAACCATGGTTCTTATAGCTATCAAATATGTGGTGCAACAAGTCTTTGTTATCTTATAATCTGATAGTCCAAATGTATTTTCTATTAATAACGGAGGCTTGGTGATGACAAATCATTACACCACAATATTTTGTTTAATGTCAAATGTTTGGTGATTTACAACACAAAGTATCCGTTATTGATTAGAAGATGCATTGGAAATAATGTATACACTTTTTGCACAAAATAGATAGCTCAAAATAACTATCATGGTTTGACCCTTGCAGATTAAATCTATGGGTAATACCGATTACATCTTGCGAATTTAAGGTGATCGACTATCTATGCAGAATGGAAGCGAAAAGATGGAAACTT
>JXSR01S038724.1:16176-42524 GCA_000969725.1 Ophiothrix spiculata
CGGCCGTAGGCCGCCTGCCAATGTCGGTTCCTGCAAAAATTACCTCATACAGATGATTTTCACAGCATTTTGGCACCATTATAACTATATAAATCCAAAAATGTTGAAATTTGCCTTTCTGCTGTGTTAAATAGCTAAAAACCCGGAGCTTATTCGTTCCGATCACTTAGTTCGCTCGGCTCGCATGGTCAATCCAATTCTGTCGGCTCGTTTTCAGATTGTGGCCCCTCCACTTTTAAAAACCTGGCTACGCCACTGAACTTAATGCAAATGCGACCGATGGCTCTCATCTCATCTGTAGAAGCAGGCCGTGTTTTTCTAACGTAAACAGTAAAACTTGATTTAAATACTCATACAAAACTACTGAAACGATTTTGAAAAAGATAATAACTATGAGCAAAATGACAAACAATCTTTTACACCAACAGCCCTGATCCGAACTTATCCCGCGGGATTGTGTCTTGGCCATTAAATCATCTGAGCATGACACGAAAATATCCCAAAATAATATTACCGATGAAACGCGTAAACAGCCAGAGTTTGACCTGTATCAGGTGGCAGCGGCCGCGATTTAATAGAATGTATAGATTTAGGGACTAGAGAGTTCTAAACGCAAATTTAGGATTACGTTTTTTTGTTTTTTGTTGTTGTTTTTTTGTTTCTTTGTTTGTTTGTTTTTGTTGTTGTTGTTGCTGTTGTTGTTTTGTTTTCCTTTGTTTTTTTATTTCTATTGGGTCACGTATTGAAGAAAATATTACAAAAATCATGTTTTTACTTTTCCTCAAAAATTCAAAAGTGTTCTTATGGAATAATAAACATAATTATGTTATTCTAAATCTATGTTTATATATGTTAAATTCTGTGTTTATAGATTTTATCATATTTTTTTACCCATTAGGAATATAGTTTTTGTGACATCCCGGCAGTTGTATGGGCGGCAGGACGTGATCAGCCGGGGATCAGTTACGATTACCATACGACAACCAGTAATAATAGCCTATCCAAAAAATATCAATTAACCACAAAAACGTTAATTCCAGTGTTAAGAGGGTGTATATTTATAAATGAATAAATGTTATTTTACATGTACATCAAACAACAAAAATGACGTCACTGTTCTATTCGGAGTGGTCCAATTTTCATTTCAGAACTTAATGCAAATGCGACCGATGGCATTCATCTCATCTGTAGAAGCAGGTCGTGTTTTTCTAACGTAAACAGTAAAACTTGATTTAAATACTCATACAAAACTACTGAAACGATAATGACGAACAATCTTTTACACCAACAGCCCTGATCAGAACTTATCCCGCGGGATTGGCCATCAACTCATCTGTGCATGACGAAAATATCCCAAGATAATATTACCGATGAAACGCGTAAACAACAAGGCCAGAAATTCAGCCAGCGTTTGACCTGTATCAAGCAGCAGCGGCCGCGATTTAATAGAATGAACTAAATTTAGGGACTAGGGAGTTCTAAACGCAAAATTAGGATTACATTTTTTTGTTTTTATTTATATTGGGTCACGTATTGAAGAAAATAATTATTACACAAATCATGTTTTTACCTTTCCTCAAAATATTACAAAAGTGTTCTTATAGAATAATAAACATAATTTTGTTATTCTAAATCTATGTTTATATATGTTAAATTCTATGTTTGTAGATTTTATCATATTTTCTTACCCATTAGGAATATAGTTTTAGTGACATCCCGGAAGTTGTGATCAGCCGGTAATAGTAGCCTATCCAAAAAATATCAATTAACCACAAAAACGGTAATTCCAGTATTATAGTTGAGAGGGTGTATATTATAAATAAATAAATGTTATTTTACATGTACATCAAGCAACAAAAATGACATCACTGTTCTATTCGGAGTGGTCCCATTTTCACTTCAGAACTTAATGCAAATGCGACCGAGGGCTTTTCTCTCATCTGTAAAAGCAGGTCGTGTTTTTGTAACGTAAATAGTAAATCTTAATTTGAATACTCATACAAAACTACTTAAACGATTTTGATAAGATAATTACTATGAAAGAAATGACAAACAATCTTTGACACCAACAGCCCTGATCCGAACTTATCCCGCGGGATTGTATCTTGGCTATCAAATCAGTGGCAAATTATATATATGTGCATGACACGAAAATACCCCAAGATAATATTACCGATGGAACGAGTAAACAACAAGGCCTGGAATTCAAACACGTTTCTGTTTTAAAGTTTGACCTGTATTTCCCCAGGTGGGGAGAGTCCTATTCTGGAGGCGACGCATATGTAAAGCTCAAAAGACCACCTTTTTCAGCATCGCTGTCACCCAAAGACCCCTATTTCTTAATTACATGTGCTCCCACCCAAAGACCCCTAAATTTTCATATTTTTCTTTCACCGAATGCCAAATTTTGCTCACCGAATGCTAATCACGTACCCCTTATTTTTAGACCAATGATCCCTCATATTTTTGTATTTTTCTCACACCGAATGCCAAAAATCATGCTCTCACCCAAATACCCCTTATTTCTGAGCCTGTGCTCTCACCAAATGCCCCAACCTGTCGGAGCGCGGCCTTACACCCGTATCCATTTCAAATATGACTGCCTCCTATGTGTACGATATCTTCTTTAAAAGGTTTACAGTTATATTTTCTTTACGATTATTGTTTTTCAAAATTATGATAGCTATTACTTTTATTAATATATAGTGTCATAACGAGTGAGATTTCCCTTTTTTTCATTTTATAAGATATTTCAAATAAAAATATATAAACGTCTTCTGAAATGTCAGTCATTTGTTCAAATGATATTTGTCCTGTATACTATTTAGTTTTGCCTCCTCTTACCAATTGAGCACTAAGTCCGTATTATATCATTGATATTAACTCAGGGTCATTTATACCCGCGGGCTCTTATATAGTTGATAGTTTTTATATTATTGTTTATAAATGAATAAATGTTATTTTACATTTACATCAAACAACGAAAATTCCACTTCAGAACTTAATAATGCAAAATGCGACCGAGGGCTTTTCTCTCATATGTAAAAGCAGGTCGTGTTTTTGTAACGTAAATAGTAAATCTTAATTTGAATACTCATACAAAACTATTACTATGAGCGAAATGACAAACAATCTTTGACACCAACAGCCCTGATCCGAACTTATCCCGTGGGATTGTGTCTTGGCCATCAAATCAGTTCAAATTATATATCTGTGCATGACACGAAAATATCCCAAGATAATATTACCGATGAAACGAGTAAACAACAAGTCCAAGAATTCGGCCACGATTCTGTTTTAGAGATTGACCTGTATTTCAACCTATGTGTACAATATCTTCTTTAAAGTGTCTACAGTTATATTTTCTTTTACGAATATTGTTTATCAAAATTCTGATAGATATTACTCTTTGTTATTTAAGTCAAGTCGAGTTAAATTTTCTTTATTTTTCATGTTTATAATCATTCGGTAGATATTTTTTAATATAAATTTCAACAACTCACTGTATCTTCTTATACAGGAGCGTACCGTTGTTGATATGTGATGAATCCACAGTTGATATTCAAATAAGCGCGTCACGCACGGCACAGCGTACACGGAGGTGCGTTTACGCAGTGCACATAAGTCGGCGCACTGTTCATCGCGCGTCGGGAACTTGAGTACGTGCAAGGACTGGCGCTAGGGAACAGTTGAAAACGACAAAGCAACTATCATTTAAAAACTAGCATTTTGTTTCAGCTTCTTCTTTATTTTTATTGAGATGAGTATCTGTTAAATTGAAAACATTTAGAATTTAATTATACATATTCAGGAAGATTTTCGTTGTTGAAAGGTATTCAAACATGCTACAGAGTTGTTCATTGCTAATCAACAACTCTGCATCCGATGCGTCGGCGTATTTTTATCACACTCGGGTGGCTAAAGCCACCCCTCGCGCGATAAAAAAATACGCAGACGCATGGATGCATCGTTGTTGATTAGCGATGAACAACTCTGTAGCATGTTTGAATACCTAAATGAACGTCTTCTGCAATGTATGTCAGTCATTTGTTCAAATAATATTAAGTTTGTCATTGATATTAACTCAGGCTCTTTTATTGTTGATAGTTTTTATGATATTTTCATGACATTCTCCCTTTCAATCATACCCTCATGATTACATATTTATTTTTTCATTTCATTTTTTTTTTTTGTTGTTGTTGTTTTTGTTTTTTGTTTTTTGTTGTTGTTGTTTTTGTATTTTAGCAGCAAAAGGTATGTTCACAAAAAAATTCTACGTACTACCGGCAACGACCGGCATAATAACTATTTATAAACATTTTTGTAAGAAGTTTCTAACACCAACCGTTTTCCAACCTGCATCCGCACAACGTCAGAAGTTTAAAAAAATCCTATACCTAAGGGTTCACTCGTTCGAATATCCGTCTTATAAAAATCTGTTTTTCCAAAAAATAGGGTTCGATAGTCCAAAATTGAGAAGGATCTGCTTTTAAATCCTAAAGTTTTCCAGTCGAACAATAAATAATTTTGCAACTTTCAGTTTGATTTGTTGGGAACATCTCATAATATTATAACCTGATGTAATGATAGTTCATGTATATACGTCCGATGTCGTTATATGTGTATAATATTAGTTCAGCAATAGTTATTCATATGCTCCAGGCATGCATATCTTAAATTATAAGTATTGATAAGGTCAGTCCAGAAGGTGCCATATCATATGCCTTTAGATAAAAATAAAATATACAATCTCGCATTCAAGCAGAATACTTTGATTCAAGTCTACCGATACTCGACTGCCAGCATCCATCCATGCACAAGGCGTTTAAGGGCAAACCTTAGATTAGCACCCTCGTTCTCATGTACACCACTACCTTGGCTTATATCCTAACTTATGGACAATGCCGAGTAGCACGTAGAAGTAGAAGTAGAAGTATACAACACAGAGATCAAGAATTAGTTTCTTAAGGCTACGGACCTTTTTTCAATAACAAAAAGGGGACTGATATATTCACTGCGATTTTTCGATTCTTACATATAGCAAAGTATCAAAAGATTCTCTAAAATATATCATTAGCCTTTTTGTATTTGTGACCCGTAATATCGAAAGGTACCTTAAGGGTCCCAAAATCAAAATGGATTTTTTGGTCTCATCTGACAGCTGAGAATTTAAGGGGTGTATGCACCTTACTAGGCACAGCCACATCTGAGTCAAACACTATGACTTTCACTTGATAATTATATCCTATGTAAATGTGTGACACTAAAATACCCATTTTTCACTTTTTTGTTTATAACTTTAAAAATATGCATTTTTTTGAAAAATGCTTGACCTTTCTGGTTCAGTTCAAATCAATTTGGAATTGGAATTTTAATTTTAAACACCAATTCCGATGTTGCGTCATTTTTATTTTTTAGAATTTTGGCCAATATTTTGATTTTCATGCCAAATAAGGTAAAAAATTCACTTTTTTTCAATTTTTGGCCAAAATCCAAAAAAGTAAAAATGACGCAACATCGGAATTGGTGTTTAAAATTAAAATTCCAATTCCTAGGTCATTTTTTTAAATGTTATTTTTAGCTTGGTTGGAAGCCCAAATGGCCAAAAAATGTGTTTTTTGTGATATTCTCAAAAAACGTGATTTTTGGCCAAAAATCAACATCACCATCATGTTCCTTGTAAAAATTCCTTTCTGGAAATGTATACTTTTATTAACTTAAGGACTTTGTTAAAAGGTTATGGTACAAAATAAACTTGCAAAAACGTAACATTGAGTGAGGTGCTTACACCCCTTAAGCTTTAAAATGACACCTTACTTTTAGTTATTGGATATTCGGTTGCAAAGTTACATTCAAATTGGCAAAAGGCATCGGGCTGATTCGGAAAACTATAGTTCTGAGAAAATCGAGTTTGAAGTTTTTGTACTAAGTAAAACTTTAATTGAGAGAGGGTTTTCGTCTTGGTTTTTAACATATTTTTCCGATGTTTTTGATGTTGGAACCTGATTAATATGACAGAGTACACTTCAAAGGTAATGTTTCTGATGACATTTGAAATTTGACCTTGGACGTGATTTTTTACTATGCTTAGCTTCAATGGCACATTTCAATTTCAACATTTCTCAAAATACATTTTAATCAATATAAATACATATACAAAAAATTAACATGGTATATTTTGATAATATTTTCCATTAATAGAAAAAAATGGATGGATTCTACATACAATAAACATTATCTGGTGGACCAATATGATCTACAGTGTGTCCCAGAATGAAGTTATCAAGATTTCAATGCCACATAATTCAAAAACTAAAATACCCTAGACACTGAAAGTTGGTGACAATCATGCTTGATGTCTTTACTTGCTGTGGTGCAAAAATAAAGAAAATCTATGCATTAAGAAATGAGCATTTGAAGCTCAATAGGGGTTTGAACACTGTTCCCAGTTTGGTAAAGTTGTATATAAAAATTCCACGGAGATTTGCAGCATAACCAAGCAAAGAAAAACGTCATTTTTTACAGACTATAGTCATGATAATATTTGTCCAATTATAAGTTTCTTTGTTTTCAAGATTATAATTAACCTAAATCTGGTTCTTTTTCATATGTAAAATCATTTAACATATTTCATTAGGTAATCGTTAGGAAAATCATTCAGTGGGCCATTTGAAAATACGCTAAAGGGATGTTTAACTGGTAGCAGTGGTTGTAGGAATAAGGTCATTCAAAGCAAATATATGTAGAAAAGAGTATCATGATTGGCCAATACCTGGAAAGTGCAGATATCATTGAAATAATGGAAAGATTTGTTTAACATTTCTAGGAGCCAGATATTCCCATTGCATAAGTAGCCCATCTTAAAAATGTCAGGAAATAAGAAGCTTATGGTATCAGATATGAAAGAAGGAATTGAAAAAAAAAAAGAAGTGTGTGGACGCCAAGGTAGAAGCCTACTTATAACGTTCTGCTGAACCTTTATTAAGATTTCAATGCATCATCAAGGACAGGCAACATGCGAATCAAAAAAGAAATGTTGGTAAAGATGACTTGCCTATATACTTCCGCTGCAAATTACCGCTGCAATTTTACAACTTCTCCAAACTGGGAAAAGTGTCCAAACCCCTCTGGAGCTTCAAACGCTCACTCCTAGATAATTAATGCATGGATTTTCTTTATTTTTGCATCAAAGCAAGTAATGACATCAAGCATGATTGTCATTAACTTTCAGGTTCTGGGGTATTTTAGTTTTTGAATTATGTGGCATTTAAATCTTGATAACTTCATTCTGGGACACACTGTACATATAAAATCTTAGCATGATAGCAAATAAGAATCTCAATGAGTGATAATTAGGCCTATAAAGCAAACATGGAGGGAAGGCCATTAAATTATGTAAGAGATTATAGCAAGCCCACCTTGAACACTGATGTCGAGGGACATTACTTTCACAAAATACGACACTGAGGGACAAGAAAGGACGAAGACATGCAAAACAGGACGGACAGATTCATATGTTTGTTTCTCGATCGCACGCAACACACGCACACACACTCGTTATCTTTGGAGTGCAATGTTTATTATATTATAGCTATCGGTTTTATATTGTCACCGGTTTGATTTCATATAGTAATTTAATCATTATCTTACCGATAGACAACATTGTTGTCTGGTTTCTGAAGCGAAAGTAAATATTTTGTTATCTCTGTAGTCATAATAAACATAATGAGCGCGAGTGAAAAATTGCCAGATGTTCGGCAGTTATTACCTAAATGGGCTTGCTTCAAGTTCTGATATTTTATTGCAACTTTGCAAACTATTGAAAATGTTCTTTAAAACATAATTATACCCGCAATTGGCTCATTCCATGGAAAATGAAACTTTTTATTTTATTTCAGGTAAAAAATCAGTTTTTTTATTCGACCACATAAGCAGGTTTTTCAATCGTACGTTTGTTACTTAGTACATGAGAAGTATTTCCCAAAGAGAAATTTTAATGTTTTTCTATCCGTGCATGAATGAGCGCATGTTTTAATTCAAAAATGTCACAAACGTTACCAAAAATTACACCAAAATGTCACAAACGTTTACCAAACGTAACCACACCAAACAACGCATTAAAAGAAATCCTGACAATAGAATTCCCTGCCTCAATTTTAAAATATTTGTACATATGTTACCCATCATATGTGTAAAGCGCAATAAAAAAATTCGCAAACACGTCAGAGAATTTTTACTTTGAAGTAATTTGAAGCAAAACAAATGTTTCTGTGCGATGTCACAAACGTTACCAAACGTTACATAAACTTTACTCAGGATTTTGGAAATTAATTCAAATTTTAAAACACCTACCTGTCTTGGCGCCACCAGCTGAGTGGGCACCATTTACCAACAACAAACTTGTGGATATGCTAGGTTCTGTAGGTAAGGGTAAAATGACCTATTTTTCAATCATGAAAAGATAAAAAGTTTCCACTGCATTTGCGGGGACTCGAACCATGGATTATGGCAGGGGTTAGTCATGCATTACGAAGCGAGTGATCTACCGCTGAGCTATCCAGGCAGCGTTGAGATCGTGAACTGAAATCTAAAACATAAACAATTGAATGCCGTATTTTTCTTTTGTTTACATAAAAATTGCAATTTTGACCGCAATGGAATGCTCAAAAATTATGCGAATGCTTATATCAAACAAAGTGTAGATAATGTAGATACTTAAAACAGACAATTAACAGCTAAAACAGGGCGATCTCAGTGTCGTAATTCACGTCCGGTTTTTACATTATCATTCAAAATCAACCCCACATGTTTATAAAATATTATTTGTAATTCAATAAGAAGTGTCAAGCCTACAATCTGTCAAAAGTTGAAAACAATCAAATTGTTCGAACATCATGAAATTATGCAGGTTTCGGCGAAAAAGGCGTCAACTTTTCAAAGGAGTCTAATGACGTCATTTTGACCTTGATAATGAACTTGAAATCACTAGTAGAGATTCATGTATAAACTAGAGACTCTTTTCCATATGCACGCCAAACAAATATTCTGATATGTGTATATTTTAAGTAGGTAAAATCTTGCAGTAAAACTGACGTTAAGCCGAGCGAGACGATTTAGGGACTGTAGCCTTAAAAGTGAAATTTTTCAATTTAACGGTCACTAACGTTACTTTGGAATCGTCCAATATCGGATCAAGTTATTGTATTGTATCTGTGGGGCAGAATGGCATCGTTCTTGACCAAAAGATGAATGAAACATAAAAATGGGAAAAAGTTCTGGTAAAACTCAAATAAAGTCGCGTCCTTTGTCGAATCAGTCGATCCTATTCTAAACAAGTTTATGGTTGAAATACGTATTCTATATGGAATTATAAATCATAATTTAGCTTTTATATGTTAGTAATAGCTATTTTTCGTTTCGTTTAAAAGGTTTTTTTAAATTAAGCGAAAATGTTGTTTTTTATTTTACCGTTGCTGTTTTTTAGCTTTTGAAACCTGATTAATCATTTGTAATTTCTTAATAAGGATACGTGAATAAATTCAAATTCGGGAAAGGTCGTAATTCCTTTACGTAAATAAATTCCTTTACAGTTCAATTTCCGTATAAAGGATTACTGTAAAGGAATTCATTCACGCCAACTTTAAATCAATTTTTGGAGCAACCTATGAAAAACGGAGAATATTGAATTGAACCTATTTTAAAAAATTAGCTATAGACGATTTTTTTGAATTCTGTCTGCCAAAATGTTTCTTTTATCTTTTTGTATAGCATGAATTACTGCTTTTTACGTGGCTGATAAAAATATTTGTTTTTGTTATCTGATTATATCATTCATCCCATGTTTTAGATAATTCGGTTTTATGGTACAATCTAGTTCATATAGAAAAATTGAAAATCATTACATATGTTCCATTTCTCATATTTTGATAAGATAAGCAATATAAAGTAGATAGCTATGCCTCTATGTATTCATTCAGAAATCATCATTGAGCAAAGTCGGCAAGCATATTTCTTTCAATGTAACAAGGTAAGAAGTATGACGTTTAGGGTTGGTTCAATAGCTCATTAATCGTTTTCCCTTTACACAAAGTATTGTTCTTCGTTTGTTTGGAGTTGAAAAAGTTATAACTGAATATATAGATAGAAATTTTATGATTGAACATTACTTTTAATAAACTCTTCAAAGTTATTCTATTTAGAGTCACTCGTCATTTTGACGTCACGACCAAATGTTTGGTAGCGAAAATTTTGTTTGGAAGCCGACTATGTTTTCGCCCTAAGAGTCAAAACATAATTCTTTTGAGCTATCAAACATTTGGTGCAACAAGTCTTTGTTATCTTATAATCTGATATATTATAGTTCTAATATATTTTCTATTAATAACGGAGGCTTTGTGATGAAAAATCAATACACCACAAAATTTTCATTGATGTCAAATGTTTGGTGATTTTCAAAACCAAGCATCCGTTATTGATTAGAAGATGCATTTGAATTAATGTAATAACAAAGACTTGTTGCATCAAAATAGCTTAGGGCCAAAACATAATCGGCCTTCAAACAAAAGTTTCGCTACCAAACATTACTCTATCGTATGCTATGGCTCAGTAATTCAGTTTTTAATGGATGGGTCTCAAACAGAGTGTGTCAATTCTATTGATGAAGATGAAAAAAGGATGAATCAATCAATGAATGGGGGTGAATTTTAGTTGTTTACTCAATATGGGCCAAACCATAGTCAATCTTCAAACAAAATGTCCGTGACCAAACATTTGGTCGTGACGTCACCAAATATTTGCGATCGAATTTAAAGTATAAACCGGTAACAAACATTTGAGGCAATGTATATGGCAATTTGCAATTTAACGCGAAATTTTATTTGGTCTCAACTCGGTGTTGAAGTTGTTTTATTTGAAATCAATCGTCATTGATGTCACGACCAAATGTTTGGTAACGAAGATTTTGTTTGAAAGCCGACTATGTTTTTGCCTAATACTGAGGTTTCACTCGCTATTAATTAAGGCAAGTAAACAGCAGTTTTGTCCTTAATGAATACAAACAACTTATTCATTCATTCACCTATTAACCATATCTATATTTGACACACTCCCGCCGTTGATTGGGTTAATTATCAGAATCGGACGGGGAATGGAACTCAGAGCGAGATCAAGTAGTGTATTTATCATACTTGGCCTCGTTCTGAGTTCCGATTCCCCGCCCGATTCTGTGGATTTACCCCATCAACGGCGGGAGTATGTCAATTATAGATATGGTCTTGACACACTCCCGCCGTTGATTGGGTTAATTATCAGAATCGGACGGGTAATAGAACTTAGAGCGAGATCAAGTAGTATATTTATCATACTTGGCCTCGTTCTGAGTTCCGGTTCCCCGCCCGATTCTGTGGATTTACCCCATCAACGGCGGGAGTATGTCAATTATAGATATGGTCCAATCACAATATCATCACAATTAATAGGATTATTCAGATACTCCTTAATGTTGTCACGCTTTGTTTGTGACTCTTCTGCTAAAGAAACTTGATTACTAAGCTATAAATCAAGATTTTGGTGTCATTTTAGATACGAGGATGATAACTGATCAATTAATGAATCGAATTAATAAGCATCAACAAAATGAGATATTGGCGAATCCTCTATACGAATCATGAATTATTATCCAGATTTTTAATTCACAAGACGAAAATCTTTCAATTATCAGTTGATAATCCAAGTTTTTCCCGAAAATCGTGGATTATCAATTAAAAATCCTTTTTTTCTACGATAGTCCAAGATTTTCGTCGAAAAATCCAAGATTTTTTAGTTACTGGACATTAGATTTTAAAAGAAAAAGTATGGACAAGATTTAAATTATTAATTTCAGGCAATGATCTACCATTTAATGAAGGTTAAAACATCATTTTATTCCCTTTCCAGGACTTTTAATTCCATGTAAATTGGACATTGGATTCTAATGTTTTGATCAGCCTTCAATTCAAACAACCTTTACGGAAATTGAACCGTGAAGGAATTACAACCTCTCCCGAACTGAACTCTACAAGTCATTCCTACTTGATGTTCCCAAATAAGAGAAAAACTGCAACAAAAATTGCATTTTACATTCAAACTATGTTTTGACCAAGTTTGAAATGATTGAGACTTGTAGAAGTAATAAGTATTGATACACGAAATACCTATAAATCTCCTTACCAATGTTACCAACATTTTAATTCATTTACCTTTTCTTTCTATTTCCTAATAAGCATGATGTTTCAATAATCATGTTCTTTGTTCATGTTTTTCTTTGTCACAGTCACTATAAAAATGGTTTGGCCAAAGCATTTGATCATTTTAATGGGGATAATGGGTTATGGACGTGGGGCCTTTATTGGAGAACTGCACGATTCAGAGTTTCACGTTCATGACTTTGATTATCCTGTTATTGAAGATGCTAACTTCACTACTGACCCCCTCCCGCCACCTACGGGTATCTCCTTCCTTGGAGTAGGGTACGATATCTTAAAAGGAAATCCTGAGGGTGGAAATATCAATACAGGAGGTGTAGACCCCGGTTTAAAAACGACGAGGAAGATATTCAAGCTTACTTATGATGATGATAACTTGTCTAATGATTGGAGGTATCAAATTCCGGATGAAGTTGTGTTTGCTCCGAGGGATAGCTGCGTAAATACGAAAACAAAAGAAGCATTTTCAGGAACCAAAAGTTATCAAGACAAAATTGGAGTCGACGTCGCTCTATCTAGTAAGCATTTTAATTAAATACTCTGTTCTCAAAACGCTAAACGAGTGTCAAAAAGTGAGATAATGTAGCCTCCATGTAGCCTATTACGGTCTCTTCTTTCCATTAATACCAAAATCATGCAAATTAGTCACGGCGTTACGTACTCGTGACGTTATAAAGTAATTTATGTTTTAAATTTTTGATTTTTGGCAAGTATCGGAATGTCGTCAGGATTTTTGCTAATAAATTAAGGAAATGATTATTCTATCATGTAATAAAAGTTTAGGAGCACATATCTGAGAAAATCAGGCGGTATGGAAAATGTGTGCATTGGGGTCAATCAAATTCAATCATATTTTGGTGATTTATCATGTTTGGTTTAGCTATCTATAATAACATAGACAGTTGCATATCAATTAATGGCTGGCTATCTAAATCTTTCAAGATTGAAAGCAGAATACGTCAGGGCTGCCCTCTTTCGACCCTTTTGTTTATTGCTTTTGAATTAATATTAGTCAATCAATATTGAAAGCAATAAAAACATTGAAAGGTTTAAACGAAACAGTGTTGTATCTGGAATAACTTTGAATAAATCTAAAACTGACATGACTGAAGGCATTTATTTAGGCAAATATTTTAAACCGGAGTACCGACCCTGGGTATTTCTCAGAATCGATTGTTTTAAATCAAAACAAAACGCTGATTGGTTGACTGTAATCGCGTAATGTATACTCGGACAAGTGCAGTGATTTTCATATTCGGACTAACGAACACACAGAAAAAAGTTGTGTTAAAAAGGGAACATGGTTAACAGGTTGGGTTAAATTTTGCACAATGTTGGGTAAAATTTGACACAATGTTGGATAAAACGTGCACCATTACCCAACATTGTGTCAAATTTTACCCAACATTGTGCAAAATTTAACCCAAGCTGTTAACCATGTTCTTTTTTAACACACTTTTTTCTGTGTGTACCTCTATGGTATTGGAAAAGTGGATAGTCGGACTACCGCCGTGTCGGATTAGCGCTGAGTTGGACTAACGGCGTGTCGGACTAGAGGGTGCACACCGGAACTTATAACGAGGACTTTAATATACTTTAAACACATGATGATTTTGCAACAACTTTGCATGATGGATCAAGAGGTCAAAGCGTTATAAAGAATAATTATTTGTTTCTAAGGGGCGCACCATTAGATTTCCATGGGTGAGCAGGAAGTTTTCTGAAAAAAAAAATCCCCCTCCACAGGCAGAAGCAAAAAAAAAATCACCCCTGAATATGGAATATTCAGAAAAGCAGTAATTTCCAGGAAATAAAATTCCCTCCCGAATGGCGTGCGAAAAAAATTCAACCCGAACCCAACTTCCTGATTCCCTCCCCCTTCCCCTGGAACTATAATGGTGCGTCCCTAAAGGATGAGTACTTTTATCGCGTCGTATGTAAAGGTTCAGGGATTTTACCAAATTACCTCTCACATTGGTGGTCATTTGGAAGCGTGCTGACTACTTACAAAGCCCATTATTACAACTGAGTATAAATCTTGAACATGTTACTACTTAACCCAATAATTAAAAATGTAATCTAAAAGAATACCGTGTAAAACATTTAAGAATGTCTTGCAAGTTGGTCTTTATGGCATGGTCTTGACTTAGAAATACGGTATCAGATATACTTCGTCGAATAAACCCGTCTCTTTAATAGCCCAGGTCTTCATAGTTTTTCCAAAAAAAAATATTGTACATGAGTGGTTTATTTTTATTTGTTTCTATTTTGTTTGTTTGTGTGTTTGTTTATTTGTATATTTGTTTTCGTTTTGTTTTGCAATGTTATGTTTAGCTTTTTTTTTTATTTGTTTGTTTGTTTGTTTGTGTTTGTTTGTTTTGAGTTTAGTTTTATTGTGTTTTGGTGGTCGGGGAATTGAAAGAGAACATTTTTATTTATGTTCTTTACGATATTAAAGTATTACCAATTATTTTAGTAAATAATTATTAAGGAAATATGACGACCGTTAGCCCAGAAATAGCAATCCCGTTGCCTTTACGGAATTCTCTATACCTTAAAATTCTTATTTTCATTTCTATATCTCAATAATTAACATGTTACTTATATTTTATTTGTACTTACACTATAGCTCGAGTTGGAAGCATCTTCAAGGGGTTTGAATTTTCTTTGAGCACACGTAAGTATGTTAGTATCTTGGTCGACCTCCTATGGGGTCATTGCGTGAGAGTATTGAGTATAAAACGAAACATACTGAATTACAATGAAGTTAAAATGTTGAACTTTTAATACAAAAATCCCTCGTTGTTAGAAACGCTTTTAGCCACTGGTTCCAAGCAAATTTGGTAGGTATTTTTACCACAGGTAAAATCTATGGGGATTGTGTCTATCGATTACGTCCCTTTATGTTGGACATCAGCCAACACTCAGGTACGAGAAAAGTGGCTTAGTTTATTTTTTTATGAATAGAAAATTGACACAGACCGTGTTTTCGACGATGCTCATGAATATTCATGAATTTGAGACACAAATTTAAAAAGGCCCATAAACTCATTCAAAATAGATCATAATTCAAAACAATGTTGCATATAGATGAATAAATGTTGTAAAAACATCCTGAAATCTAAAACAATTGAAATTTTGCGAAATATATGTAAACATTTATGTAATTTCTACAGTGATTTTTTCATTGAGTGAGGTCAAATTTGGTCTTTGCGTTTTGCCAAAAATCTTTTGGACTTAATATTTTTAAGCCATTTGGTCAAAAGAAAGCGAAAACCCTTCTTTAACAGGTTTACTTAAAAGTTTGCGGTAGTTCTAGGTAAAACAAGCTTCACGTAATAGAATGTGACGCTTTGTCCCATGAGGTCAAATAAGACATCAAATTTCTACGCAAAACACCATGGAACTATTTTAATTGTTCGCTGCCGGGGTTACCTATTGTTGGACATATATTGTTAAAAGATCGTTTATTTGTCATCCTGCCGTGTGTTGTAGTGGTTGGGCTACTAGGCTTTTGGTTGCAAGGTCCCAGGTTCGAATCCTGCCGGCACTATTTTTTCTTTTTTGTAAAACAAAGTATTATTTTGTTCCATCGTATTGGATTAATTTTCCTTCAATAAGTTACTTTAATAATGGAATTTCGGATTTTTTGTAGATAAACATGATAAAAAACTGTACAATTCAATCGTTTCTCTGGCCCGTAAACAAACATTGTAAACAATATGCACAGTGCGATGTCACCGGTCCAACTACTTTCCACGTGTATGGTAATGTTGTCATATTTAGCCCAGACCTTCGAAAGGTGTGACTTGTCGTTTACGATGTTCAAAGTATTATCGGGATAATGTGATGAGCGACATCATGTCTTTTGCGTATGTCTAATTGTACTGAATTTTCCCTCGATTCACTGATTTTAAAAGTCTTACTGGAAAGATATACTTTTTTTCAAATTTCATGAATGTGGTGTCTTATATCTTATCTTGCAGTTTGTATTGACCAATATACATAGAATTCGGTAAAACAAGCTCCACGTAATTTTTCAATTTTTGGCCATTTTTTGACCTTATTTGGCATGAAAATTAAAAAATTGGCCAAAATCCGAAAAAGTACGAATGACGCAACATCCGGGTGTTTAAAATTAAAATTCCCATTCCTAATGTTATTTTTAGCTTGGATGGAAGCCCAAATGGCCAAAAAATTTGTTTTTCGTGATTTTCTCAAAAAATGTGATCATGTTCCTTGTGAAAATTCCTTTCTGGAAATGTATACTTTTATTAACTTTAAGCACTTTGTGAAAAAGTTATGGTACAAAATAAACTTGCAAAAACGTAACATTGAGTAAGGTGCTTACACCCCTTTTAAACCATAATAATAGCATGAACCGTTTTTGTACTCTTAACTCCCAACCTAATTGCATACACCATATAAAAGCATACATACTTAGAAGTGGATTTTTACCCTGAACATGGTGGTGATGTCGGTTTTAGGCCAAGCAGCAGTAACACCGACGAAGAAAAAAGAGTATATTGCAATCAATTTAGAATATTCAGACAAATTCCCTTGCTGTGTAATAGGATAAAAATTTTCTTTGAATCCTGATCTTGAATAATATTGATTAAGGTTGGAAATCCTGATGAACAATAATACCCATCGCCTAAACGGAATTTCGTTTGTTTATCGGAATAACTTCCCCCCTGGCTAAGTTTTAACTGGTATTTGAGGTTTAGAGAAATTTGGTACGCCCTATACATAATAAATATTTGGTATAAGGCTTTTTATATTTTTGTTCTCATTAATCGATATTTCTTAAAGGGTATCAAAATGTGCAGTCTGGTACCAGTACTTCGCATCACGTCTATAATGATGAACGAGAAATATGCAATAAGGGCCAAGCTCGTTACAGAACCGAGTTAGCATTAATTGAGGAGTACCCATTAGATGATGGTTTTGTTGCTGCTGCGTGTCGTTTAACTGATGCATATAATGAGCATGCTTTCATGACTTTCTTGGAAACATGGGGCACGGTAAGTTGCATGAATTTTTCATGACTATTTGACATGACATTTGAAAAGGTAACCCAACTTACGGCACATGACCTTAAACGGAACAATAAACAGGAAAAGAAAACATCAAGCATATACACAACAAGACACTGAACAGGCTCAAATTTGATCATAGATTTGTATTAGATTACATTTGCAAATTAAAGGTGGAATTAGCTAAAATGTGGGTTTCATAAAGTACATATTTAATTTGTTTAGAATGAAAAAAATTAATATGAACTTTTTGAGATTTTACGACCAGATCTAAATACGTCTTGTTCAAATATATGTGTCTGTCAATCAACGTAAAGCAAAAACATTTGCATTAAATACCCTAAACAGTCACGTACAGTGGAGGTAGCATCTATCTATGATTGGACCAAAACGAGTCACATTTGGCGCAAAATTTGAAATAATTTTGAAAAAAAAGAGTCATGATTTTTTACTGATGAAATGAAACTAGATATGTTCCCGTTACAGTTGTGACGCGTACCCTGCCATTTTTTTAAAGGGTCACATGATATGTTGGGATGGGGTCGTGGATTATTTTGACCAAGTTTGGTCAAGGTTCGCCTTTGTCTGTAGGTCTTATGGTCAATATTTGACCCTTGTGACCCCATGTGACCCAGGGTCATCCCCATGAGCACAACTTTTGTTAAGATCCATTAGCTACTAGTACTTACTATGCATGAGTTATACGGTTGTGTAATGTAACCCTGACGATTTGATACATTTTTTTGTTAAAATCGCATTTTTGACTCCGTGTGACCCCATGTAAAAAGTGGGTCACATGAAATAATGTAGTTGGATCAAGGATAATGACCTAGTTTGGTCAAAATCTGCCATTATGTGAATGAGTTACGATGATTTTTGTTTTAAAAAAATCCGGGGTCACCCCATAAATATATATGTGAACTTTGTGGGGTAAAGGTCACATGACATGTAGCAGTTGGAGTAAGAGTTGTTGTGACCAAGTTTGGTCAAAATCCATCAAGAACAGCCTGTTGAAGTTATTAGCGTTACAAAATTACAGAAGAAGAAAGAAAGAAGAGAAAGAAACACGAAGTAGATATGTTTGCGTCGCTAAAGTGACGCGTACCCTTTCGCTGCCTTTTTAAAGGATAAAGTGATATGTTGTGATGGGGTCAAGGATTACTTTGACCAAGTTTGGTCAAGATCCACCTTTGTCTGGAGGAGTGATCCTGGGTCACCCCTATGAGCAAAAACTTTTGTTAAGACTCATGGGCTACATACTATGCATGAGTTTGAAAACGTTTTTTATAAAAGTCAGGTTTTTAACCCATGCATATCAGGGTAGGGTCAAAGATTATTTTGAACAGATTTGGTCATGACCCGCCATTGTCTGTAGGACTTATGGTGATTTGGTAAATCAATTTTTGACCCGTGTGACCCAGTGACCCCGGGTCACCTCATGAGCACAACTTTCATTAAGACGTAGGAGCTACTTAATATGCATGGGTTATACGATCATGCAACGTAACCCTGACGAATTGAAAACTTTTTTGTAAAATTTACATTTTTGAACCTGTGTGACCCCAAATGACCTTGTGCATATGACATGTTGGGGTAGGATCCAGATTATTTGATCCGCCATTGTCTGTAGGATTTATGGTGATTTCGGTAAAAATCAATATTTGACCCGTGTGACCCAATTTAACCCCGGGTCACCCACATGAGCATAACTTTTATTACGACTTAGGAGTTACTTAATATGCATGAGTTATACGATCATACAACGTAACACTGACGAGTTGAAAACTTTTTTGTAAAAATCACATTTTACCCAGTATGATCTCATGTGACCTTGCGACCCCTATGGGTCACATGACATGTTGGGTTAGGGTCAAAAATTATTTTGGTCAAATTTGGTCAAGATCCGCTATTGTCTGTAGGACTTATGGTGATTTGGGTTAAAATCAATATTTGACCCGTATAACCCAATGTGACCCCGGGTCACCCCCATTAGCACAACTTTTGTTAAGACACATCAGCTACTCACTATGCATGAGTTATACGATCATACAATGTAACCCTGACGAATTATTTTTTTGTAAAATCACGTTTTTGACCTAGTGTGACCCCATGTGACCTTAAGACCCCTTTTGGTCACATGAAATGGTAAGGTGGGGTCAAGAATAAATTTGAATAAAGAATTTAAGAATAAAGTTTGGTCAAAATCCATCATTGTGTGTTGGATTTATGGTGGTTTTGGTAAAAATTTGACCCGTGTGACCCCCATGTGACCCGGGTCGCCCCCATGAGCAACACTTTTATTAATACTTAGGAGCTACTAAATACGCATGAGGTATACGATCATACAACGTAACCCTGGTGAGTTAAAAAATTGTTTGTAAAAATCACGTTTAACCCCATGTGACCCCAATGGGTCGCATCCCTGGACAAAATCGAGTACAAAAATAGTACAACATTCATTCCTAAGGTGCACATTTGGAACATCATTTAAGTACAATTTGAGTACATTTATAGTACACAAATTTGTACTTTATTTGTACTAAAACTGTACTATAATTGTGTTCCAAATGTGCACCTTAGGAATGTTGTACTATTTTTGTACTCGATTAAGATTTTGTCCACGGATGACATGTTGGGATAGTCAATCAATCAATGATACAAGTACTTGCATAACATGCATGCCCCATGAAGGAGTCTTTTCTTACAGGGGACCCACGGCTTAACGTAACTGCAACGAGCAAATAAAAATATTTAAATATAGTTGCCAAAAGATTAAGTCATTGTATTATATTTTTTCAAAAGTGCAGTAAATACTCTACAACATGCTATTTGTCCTGTTTAATTTTAACAATCCTGTCCAGAGATATTAAGAATTTAAGAAAGCCCTTTAAATCTACTTTGGTCCGATTTGTGAGATTTGACTTCCAGCTAAAGGAATGCAAAAAAAGAGAATATAACGGTATTCTGCAACCAACTAGAGCACATATCCAAACAAATCTTACCTAACCTGTACCTAACATTAAGTAATATTTTAAGTTCATCTTTAACTGAAACAGGTCAAAATTTTACTAAATCTACTTTGGTCCGATTTGTGAGATTTGACTTCCAGCTTAAGGAATGCAAGAAAAGAGAATATGACGGTATTCTGCAACCAACTAGAGCACAATCAATCCAAACAAATCTTACCTAACCTGTACCAAACATTAAGTAATATTTTAAGTTCATCTTTAACTGAAACAGGTCAAAATTTTCAAATGAAAGTACGGATCTTCCTGATACTCTCATATTCTCACATTGAATTTGTTACTTCTGGTGAGACAACTGGGTAGTGTACGATGCAAATTATTACCAAAAGAGTCTTTTAAAAGTATTCTAATGAAAGATGTCAACCAATAATACTGTTATCCATAAGTCTTTAACAGAAACCATTGAAAAACTGAAGACAAAGGAGTTTAAGAACTCAAGTGAGTTAGTGATTTATCTGGCCCGTTAAGGGGCGCAACAGGTTGACTCAACCAGACGCAACAGCCTGCTTAATATCAGCAGATCTTCATTAAATTGGTCCTTATCTTATATATGAAATGGGTTTAACCCTCGTCTAACCAAGCCATTTTTGTAACACGTCTAACCAGGGAGGGGGTTGTTACAACCCCCCCACTGAATTTTTTGAACAGAACCCCCTATGAACTTGGTTTTGCTATCAATAGATAGGTATGGTCCTCCCCTATCCAACGATACCAAGATCACAAAAATCAGCCAAGGCGTTACGTAATTATGACATCATAAAGGTCGAAAATCGGAAAAATCGGAATTTTGGCAAAAATGGCCACCAAAATATGTTGCATATAACGGAGGGAAATAGCAATTCTAATATACCCTGCAAGTTTCAGCCTTATAGCATGCGTATTTTTTTAAAAATGGCGATTTAAAATGGTCAAAAATGTCGCTGGGTTGCAACCCCCCCCCCCTACACCCCAACTTTGACGGCCTACCCTAACCCAATCTTAGGTGATACCCCCTATTTTTTTCATCAAAATGACCCAAAACCCTGGGATCGATTGCTTTTGCATTTTATGCTGCGGGGAAAAGACCTTAGGGGGGGTTGCAAAATCGGAAAAATCCCCCCATGGTTAGACGAGGGTTAAGGGATGCTTCCACTAATCATGTGATGTTTTTAGCAATTTCCATTCAACTTGTGCCTCATTACATCACCAGAGGTGAATCTTTACATATTAACAATTCAAACCATCAAGATTTTTCGGGTCTTCAAAAATATGAAAAACCTAGAAGATGCATGAACAGAGATCACAATACTTTTTAAAATATGATTAAAACGTGTTTTTCCTAATTCTTTACTAATAATTGTAATAATCATATTTTTTTATTTTTGTGTGTAGCACGTTGTTTCAGATGTGGACGTCGGCACAAAGATGTCTGACCGGTATGAACAGGAACAAGGCAGTTTTGTTCATTACGCAATGAGTAATGTAAGTTTGAGTCGTGTATTTAAATTACTAGTACCACAAACATTTTTGTTGTTGTTGTTTATTTGTTCAAAGCTTTCTATTTACATAATATATGTACATTAACAAATTTCAGAATTTGCTTTTATATATGATTAACATTTCATAATAAGCAATATTTGTATTACAACTTAAAAACATAGTCCAGATAAAAATAGCTTAAAACGTCTCCCAGTTTATAAAAACGGCGTCCAAATTGATAAAAAATGACATCCAGATTGAAAAAAGAGTGTCCAATTTCAATCTGAGCGTCATTTTTATCAATTTGGACGCCATTTTTATAAACTAGGACACGTTTTTAGCTCTTTCTATAAAACTGGACACCCTTTTTTCAATCTGGACGTCATTTTTATTAATTTGGACATCTTTTTTCAATCTGGACGTCATTTTTATCAATTTGGACACCCTTTTTTCAATCTGGATGTCATTTTTATCAATTTGGACGTTATTTTTATAAACTGGAAGACGTTTTTAGCTATTTCTATAAAACTGGACACCCTTTTTCAATCTGGGCGTCATTTTTATTAATTTGGACAGTTTCTTTTTCAATCTGGACGTCATTTTTATCAATTTGGACGTTATTTTTATAAACTGGACGTACTTTTTTATACAACGGGCGTCTTTTCTATAAACTGGACACCTTTTTTCAATCTGGTCGTCATTTTTATCAATTTGGACACACTTTTTTCAATCTGGAAGTCTTTTTTTCAATTTGGACATCGTTTTTTCAATCTGGATGTCATTTCTATCAATTTGGACGTTGTTTTTATAAACTGGACGTCATTTTTATAAACTGAGCGTGATTTTGGTAAAACTGGACATCATTTCTCAATCTGGACGTCATTTTTCTAATTGTTGCCTTTTTATAAACTAAACGTCACTTTTTCAAACTGGGTATCATTTTTTCAAACTGGGTGTCTTTTTTCAAACTGGGTGTCGTTTTTTAAAAACTGGGTATCCTTTTTTCAAACTGAACACCTTTTTTCAAACTGGACGTTAGTTTTCTAAAACTGGACGTCTTTTTTTAAACTGGACGTCTTTTTTAGAAACTGGACGTTTTTTGACGCCTGTGGCGTGCCATTGATAGTACCACATAAAAAGGGTCCTATAGATAGGAAAAACGTGCCCGAAGAGTGCCGGGTAGAGCGCCGTATTACGACCTTCAACCCTCGATTTGTATCTTGACGAATGATGTTGACGTAAAACCGCAAGATTACATTATTAATATTCTATTATACATTTGCAGGTAGGATCTAGTGTCTCTGCTCAAGCCAATGTTGGCGGGTTTGGCCTTGGCATGCGAGTTGACATGAACAAATTCAAGAGTGGGTTTACATCAGGAATGACATTTGGTAGCAAAACTCATTCATTTCAATCTGGTAGTGAAGATATGCATGGTAAGAGAATATCCTAGAAAAAAGGTTTTCAGAAAAAGAACTCCTGTCACAGTCTACCGGCAGGTGGCAATATTTCGCCTTCTTCTCTCCGATGTATATTCATGACTTTTTTGCAGTATCGCTATCTGGGCGGTGGGTATGAATATTCATAAGGCGGAGTACAAGATTTTAAAATCGAATTAAATCTCTGAAAGAAGTCTGAATTTCAGAAAATTTTACGCAGAACAGATAAAAGAAAGTCTTAAAAACATTTTACAATTTTTAAACGTGTGAATTTTTTAAACTGTATGTCCAATACCGAGACATTTACCGGAGTGTTAATTTTAAAAAGAGCGATGATATTGGGTCTCAAAATTTAAGCTAAAATCAATACTTACCAGTATTATATATTCTAATGTACCGCTGAAAACAAAGATTGAACCTTTATTGTATTTATTCATCCGAAAATCTTACGATAAATATTGATAAAACAGAGATGATGTAGACGGTTGCTCTTGTTGGTCAAATCACACTAAAATTGTCGTAAAATTTGACAGTATGATAGTGCGCATGCAACAGTTTGAATACGATGGATATAGTTAATAAATGTCATTAACTAACAAGCCAGTTCCATGGCGAAACGGTGATAACATTAGTTTCTCATGCAGGAGGTCGTGGGTTCCAATCCCGTCAGTCGTTTTGTAAATTTCTTTTTCTTTTTTCTTTTCTTTTTTTTTGCCGTGGCGTGTTGATTTTTCTTCAATTATTCACTGTCAGGAATAAAATTCACGAATTTTTGAGATAATTTATACAAAAGAACCCAAAAGGTTACTTCTCAGGTTCATTAATTTTCAAATGAAATGCAAGATATTTCAGCACAGCGAGGGCCGAGCGAAAGGTCTGAGCTACATGCATGCACGCTAGTTGTTGGTATCAAATGACCCAATATTGGCGGGTATAGTTGCAGAGGGGAGCTCATGGAGTTGGGATGTTCTTGTAACGGTTGTTAAAATATAGCAACTATGTACTATAACAATTATCTAACAATGCCTAAAAAAAGTCAAATGTGACACTATGATATTAACATGGAAATGTTATTTTAGTGATGTGAAAGCTTTTTCAACATAACTTAACGGAAGGGAGCTATTAGAGTTGGGGTGTTCTTATTCTGGCGTATTCAATTCTGATACCCGTATCCGAAATTGGATTAAAAACAGCTGAAACGGGATATCAGCTGAAATGAATATTCAGCTTCGCCGCGTACCATACCGGTATTTGTAAAAGTCAATAACATTATCATCATTTGTCATCTAAATTCTAAGAAAGTATTGGCCAAATTATGTTCTTTTTATTTCTGTGATAAGAAGCTATTAGGACATGTTTCGAAGCTGTTCCGCTGGAATTACACAGATGAAAATGACATTTCCACAGATACATTTATCATAAATGCAAGACAGATGTTCTATATGTACTTGCCAGCTTGCGCTATCGATTTGTTTCCTGCACCACGACAGGAGTATCAGAATTCAGATACCCCTCCATATCCTTATTCTGATACGGGTATCACAATTTGGATACGAAATGTACGTGTGTATCCTAATTCGGATACGTATCCGAATTGTGAGTTCCGCCGAACTGACATTATCCCCTATAGTAGTCGTTGTACTTTCTAGCACAAAACACTATAAAATTTTAAAAACTGAACTTTTTCCAGAAAATAATTCATTAAGGTAGACAATTGTCTACCTTTGACCGGAAAAAGGTAGACAATTATCTACCTGAACAGAATTTTTGAATCTTTTTCTAGATAAAATTCAGTTTTTAAGATTGTATAAAAGCAATTTAGATTTTACTATGTTACACGTGGTCTTAAATATATAGCTTAATATTTGTGGCATTGGGGATGACAGAATCTTTCAAATATGTTCCAGCTTCCAAAATGCACACCAGGCAAGTGACAGTTGACAGTACTATAGATCCAAGATATTTAAAATCAGTTACATGGTTGATTGGATCTCCGTAGACTTTAGTGCAGACTGAAGATTACAACTTACTGTCATGTACTTATACTCTGTCTATGATGCATTTATAACAAGACATAGGTCATCTGCTGCATCTATTGTTATGGTCAGATGTGTCTGAGCCTAGAACATAGTGGATTCTAACAATGCAATATCTTCTCCAAAATCCAGATCATTTCAGGTCTTTTCCTCAAAGACCATGGGTTACTTTCCAAGTGGTTTTGGAGTCTTCTCTAGTTGCTCAGCCTTGCCTATTCATCAGCCTTGAACGACATATTGAGGGAGAATCTTTTACTTTCCTCGATCTTTCTATAAATTGCCTAGATTTTGAAATTACGAGGAATGTTCAATAATTTCTTGGCCTGAGAGAGAAGGGGATGAGCTGCAGTTTTTATAAATATATTATGTACATCAACTCAAGTGATGAATATTTGGAAGGTTTCAAGTAAATATCTACTGTTGTTTTTATTTTACAGAAACTTACAAAAACAGAAAATTCTGTAAAAAATTTAACCAAATGCTTATTTGAAACTTATTTAACTTTAAACCAAATATTCAACAATTGTGTTGATCTATACAACCTATCAATAAAAATGGCATAGCTTATTTCCTTATCCACAAATATATTGAGCACCTCTGTCTCTCATTTTATCCTCGTCTCGGTCTTTCTACAGCTACTTTGTTCTATCCGACCCCCAGCATTGCATGCCGCTGGGACAGCATCTACCAATTTACCTTTTCTGCTACTTCTGCTACAGATTTTGGAACGAAATCATACCTGTCCATTATTGGTGTTTACTCGTCGTAAACTAGAGAGTTTCAAAGCTATAATTTCCCCTGTCGAACTTAAGGGGTTTTCTCTGAGATGCAAATACTCCATTTATTTTCTTAAAAATTTAGTATTTGGTAGATTTATTTGTGCTGATAACGATTCTAAAATAAAAAAAAATATAGGTCACCGTGCTCGTTTTTGAGATACAGCCATCATTTCAAAAAGTACATATTTTCCCCAAAAATCACCCGATTAACCATACGAAGTATAGGGAAAACTCCAAAATGTTGATCATTATGTGCTTGTAAAATAGTAAATCCTCCATTTATTTTTTTAATTTTTACAAATTTAGTATTTGGTAGATTTATTTGTGCTGAT